>CANYLF011168315.1:0-11570 GCA_948193215.1 Bocquillonia castaneifolia
GAATTCTTTAGATTTTTACTATTTATTTATATATCTATTCTTTTTTTTTTTTGTTGCAACAGATAAATTAATGGCAGCATTTTGTGTTTCTATTAAACCCCAAATCTTTACTTTATCTAATAATAATAATAATAATAATAATGGGATGCATAGAACTAGTAATAATAAAATGCTAAAGAGACAGAGATTTACAGGGTCCATGTCGACCAGCAGTATCAATATCCCGATCATGGTATGCTCTGTTTTATTAATTTGTTATATTTTTTGGTTATTTGGTTAAATGGGTTATTTAGTTTAATGTGGTGTTTTTGTAATATTAATTTTTTTGTTGATTTTTAAGGTAAATGGATGTAGTGGTAAAATGGGGAAGGCTGTTATTAAGGCAGCTGACTCTGCTGGTCTCCATATTCTTCCTTTCTCCTTCGGCTCGCCGGACGAGTCAGGGACTACTGTAAATGCATGTGGGAAAGATATTACGATATATGGTCCTGCTGAAAGGGAAGCTGTTCTTGCTTCCGTCTTTGTTGAGCATCCTGACCTCATTGTGGTTGATTACACTATTCCTGCTGCAGTCAATGGTAAAAAATTGTTGGTTTTTTTGCGAAGATTAATTCTTGGTGAAGGAGAGCATTTATTTTTAGTAGCACAAGCGAACGCTGTAAAATGAGTGGATTGAGTATTGTTTGTGCTCTGAATATGACAAATTTACATATTAATGAGAAGAAAAAGAGATGATCTTTTGTTTATACTCATGGTTAAAATGTGTGGATGAAGTTTGTTTTCTTAACCATTTTTGTTGCTAGAAGTGCTTACTACCTTTCTTGTCGTTTTGATTATTGATGTTGTAAAGAGTGTCAACTTAAAAATTTTAATGGAGCTACATCATCTCTGCAAAATCTAGAGCTGACCCAACCCAAGTTTCCACATCTTCAGAGTTGTGAGATTTGTTAAGGAATAAGATTTAGTTATTTTTTTTCTATTTTTATAGACTATCTCTAGCTTCCTTGACACTAGATAATTCTTTTAAGTGATTGTTTTCTTATTACTTTTATAAATGTTTTTTTTTTCCTTTTGATTTGTAGGTAATGCAGAACTGTATTGCAAAGTTGGAGTGCCTTTTGTTATGGGAACTACTGGTGGAGACAGGGATCTATTGTATAAGGCTGTAGATGATTCGAAAGTTTATGCTGTGATCTCGCCGCAGATGGGGAAGCAGGTAATCTGAACGTGACCTTGGGAACATCCGAAGGATTTAGAAATGTGCATAAATTTATCATGTTCCATTTCCTAATAGGCTACTGTTCTGGTAGGTGGTTGCATTTCTTGCAGCCATGGAGATTATGGCTGAGCAATTTCCTGGAGCTTTTTCTGGTTATACCCTCCAGGTACTCTTTTGCATCCCCCCCGTCCCCCTGTGGTTAAGAAACTATAATCCTTATTTGAGATTTTGAGCTTGTTTTGATGTAGCAATTGAGGGGGGGTCATCTCTTAGAATGGCATTGTGAAAGAATGTTTCTTTTGAGGGCAAATGCAGTTTTTCATTCCTGTAAATCATCTTTCTATTTTTGTATCTTTTAAGACATTTTGTCTTTTCTGGGTTTTGAACCCTTATAAACTGCTTAGCAAGGCACATTGTACTCAGAACATATGAAAGAATTTTTTGAAGGCTTGGATTTAAGCTCGCTGTTTTCAGATTTTTTCTATCTGGTTGGTTATAAGCTGGAAAGGGGACTGGGACAATAAATATGGATTTAATAATTTCTAAAACTGCAATGAGGTTGGGGTATTACTCAAAACTTGATGCTTTTCTGTAAAACGACGTATTTGATCAATTATATATTAATTCAAACCTAATTTTGGTCAATAAAGAACCAATGGGTTGAATTTCATTATAAAATTTGAGAATGAAGCAATTGATTTGAAAATGGAAAGAAAAAACTAGATTATCTGGTCATTGTTTATGATCTTTTTCATATGGACAATTATGTTCCCTGCGATGTTCAATGCTTACTGATATGTGTATTTTTTTAATTTAGGTTTTGGAATCCCATCAAGCTGGAAAATTGGACACGTCTGGAACTGCTAAGGCTGTTATTTCTTGCTTTCAGAAATTGGGCGTGTCCTTTGACATGGATAAGGTTTGTTTGTTAGTCTTTATATTTCAGCAGCATTGGTTCTTTTGTAATTCAAATAATTTAACTGAATCTTCTTGGTTTTTCGTTGTTGATTTGGTTGTTCCCAATCCTTAATTTTGCAAAAATCTGAATATTAGTCTAGAGCGGCATACGAAGGCCACTGCAGGCTGTAATCTCTTATCATATATATACTTTCACTATGCTTGGTGTCTCAAGCCTAAATAAAATTTGTAAGGACTTTTAGAGCTACACTGTCCTTTGGGACCTTTCGCCTTAATATATGCAACCTTCATCCATTGACTTTACTGATTCACTCATGGCATGTGTTCCCTAATTCGTTGTTAATAAATTTAGACTGCAGATTGACCTGGCTAGGACGATATGTTTCTTGCTCCATGATCTAACTACCATTTAGGTGTCTGGACTGTATCATATTTATGTGAAAATTAAATAGTAACCTACTCAATATACCAACACGATTTATTAGTTTCAGGATATTTCTTGGTGTCATCCTAACTGTCCAGATCATTAAAACATGACTGAAGTAGTATCATTTGGCAATGTTCAAGTCTTAAAAATTAACAATACTTCCATTTCATGCCGTTCATATATTTAAAAACCAGTCTCTCAGGTTAGTCACCCTGGAGTAATTAAAGTTTGGCAGTTGTATTGAATTTTAGGTAGCATATGTGTCTGTCCCTGTGTACTCATCCCAAAATTCTGAAATAAGCCTAAGTTGAATGAGTATTTCACATGGTAATAAGTTTAGATATGCATTGGCTAATAAAAATTTTCCCAACATATAGAGAACTTAAACTATGAGTTGTCATGGCTCTTTTTGGTTTAATTTTACAGATACAAATGATCCGTGATCCCAGGCAACAAATTGAAATGGTGGGAGTTCCAGAGGAGCATTTGGCTGGCCATGCGTTCCATATGTATCATCTCACATCGCCTGATGAAACGTAAGAACAAAATTTTTCTCGACTCCAGTTATGTTCCTTGAGCGATAGCAGAAGTATTTATGCATATCCATTATGTCCATGCAGAGTTTCTTTTGAGTTTCAACATAATGTTTGCGGAAGATCCATATATGCTGAGGGTACTGTTGATGCTATTATTTTTCTTGCTAAGAAGGTAAAGTTGTTCCCTCTTCCTCAGATGGAAACATCTAAAGAACAAAATCTAGACTTTCAATCAACATGAACTGGGACAAGTTATATATGACATACTAATTATAATGTGATAAAAATGCAGGTTCAATCAAGAGCAGACAAACGGATATACAACATGATTGATGTCTTGCGGGAGGGTAACATGAGATAAATTAAACTGATGGTTCCAAGTTTGCCTCCAATTTCAATATTGTCGAATTTTTGCCAGTGCTTTCATTACCCTCGCAATGCCATGAAATCAATGCTCTGCATCTAAATGCTTGATGGAGGAATCCGATGGATTACCAAATGGTCGGTTAATATGGCACGGGGACCGGCACAAAAAAGCCTGGTTTCTTTATGTACCTTCAGAGTAAGTAGAGTTTTAGATGAGAGCAGAGAAGGGAAGAAGGATGTGCAGTTGATTTATTAATAAAAAACCGTTGCAGGGTATGGAGCCAGTGGTGGTTTTGGAATTTTTTTGGTTGATGAGATTCTGTGAATTCTGTAGGGTTCAATATCCAGAGAATAAACTTGCGAAGGAATGTGAGCAAAACTAGTGGAACATCAGAATATCTGTTGGAAATGAAACCGAATTGGAGGGAATAACCGCCACTGTTTGAATTATAGTTGAATTAATGGGTTAGTTTTAATTATGGATTAAAGTTCAGAATCTAGCTAGGTAAAGGATGCAGTTTGAATTTCACCTTCCCCTTTTTGCTGGGAAATTCTAGTGCCTTTTGCTTTTCTATTTTGTGATCCCTTCTGACACATTTTCAGATGCGAAGGAACTCGTAAATATTATTTTCCTTCTAGGGGAAAGGTACCAAAATCCACATAACAATTATGAACACATCAGCCGAATGTATTTTTAGTGTCAGTTTTCCTTGGGTGTAATGGCAAAATAAATTTAAACTTTTTTAAAAAAATTGTAAATTTAACCTAAGTTTTTTTAATTAAAATCAAATTTCAGAGATTGCAATTTTAATTAAACTTTCACATTTGATCAATTATATCCAAACTTTTTAATTGAGATGTAATTTTAACTAAATTTTCAAAATTGCGATGTGATTTTAAATTTCATTTCAAGTTTATACAATTTTTAAAATTATCATGTCTAAATGGGTATAAATAAATCCTAAATTTAAGAATTTAGTTAAGTGAAACTGTTTATATTTAATTGGTTATTAGTAAACATTTTGATACAATTGAAATAAACTTTTAATATTTGATTATGAGCGCAAGCATTAAAAAATTTGGTTAAAATTACAATTTCATTTAAAGGTTCATATTTATTTAACACATTTTCTTCAAAATACAGGTCATGTAAAATATATATCTTCACTTAATATTAAATCGATTTTGATTTGTAAAACATGAAAAGCTGATACCGATTGATATCCGTGCTCATACCTAATGATGACCAAGGGCAAAGGTTGTTTTGGTTTGGTGCGGTTTTGTGCAAGAATCAACGCAATCCGTGATCTGCGGATTAGGAATTTACTGATTCAACTTAATTTGCAGATACAAATAAAATTAGTCAAAATTAATCCGTCGAATTATGGTTTGATGATTTTAAATTAAAATAATTTCTAATATTCGTAAAATAAATTATGACTAAATGTATAAAAATTCAAGAAAAAATAATAACTATTCTTTTTATGATTTTGTGTTTATAGTATTAAAAATTGAAATGAGTGAAAATAGATATAATTATGCTTAAAAAATATTTTTCATTTTCATAATTAAAATAATTATCTTGTAATGGGTTATTGTTTTATATTTTTTAGTATTTAATACGGATTGGATTGGATTAATTTGTTAATTGAAATTGAAATATTTAATCCAAGAAAAAAAAGTACAGTTTCAAAAAGTTATAAACCAATCCAACTCATCAATCTTTAAAAATTCACAATTTGATTGCGTTTCGGTTCAAAAAGCACGGGTTGGATGGTTTCTGAGGGGGTTTGAAAATTGTGTTGACTCTGAGAAAAATTGGATGTATGTTGTCAAACTTATTGGGTAACTATTTAAACCCTTAAAAATTCACATTTTTTTAAAGTGAGTAAATGAATTGTTTATTTGAATAGGATGTAAAAAATAGAATTTGTACAATTTTTTAAAAAAATATTATATTATTTATAATATTTTGAGCAGTATCGTGAAGCTCTCGGACTTGCCAAACGGAGAAATTTGCACTTCTCCCTTTATCCAAAATGCAAAATCCAAAATCCAAATATCAAAAAGAGTCTCTATTCCGAATAAACAAAAACAATCGCAAGTTCAATAAATAAATAAGAGAATCCAACTGATCAGTTCATGATGGTTCCGTGGTCATCATAGTCTTGTGTGATAACGGGTCTCTATAATAAACAGATAAAGGTCAGAACATGACGGGATGGTGGTGTCCCGACGGCACTCTGATATCTAAGTTAGAGAAGGATGCCTCAAGACAAAACAGAAATGTTTATTTAGGGTTTTTCACAATGAAATTACCTTCGCTGTCCATGTACTATTCTATTTATAGTGTGACAAGGATCTAGGGTTTTTAGGGGTCCCGTTGTGGAGATGCGGCATGTGTCTTCTAATGCTCCTTAATAGAAAACATTCGCAAATGGAGAAAATCTGCTAATAGGCTTGGGCCATGTCGGCCAAATGGGATATATTAATCAGTTCCATCAGTTTCTATTGTATTATATACTCAAAATTTGGCAAAAAAATTGAGAAATAAAAAAAAGATGGAGAATACAGAAGACCTCAGGTCGATGCTACCATATTTACCAATTGTAATTCGATCATCGTCTCTGTTTTGGCCATCACAAGTTGTTGAAACACTCAAAGAAATCTCTAAAGGACCAGACTTCAGCAATGTTAAATCCGGGCATTCTTTTTTCTTTGCAATTTGCGATATCAGAGACTCTCTCTCTCTTTCTACACAATCACTTGCTTCTTCTGCTCATGAAGGTTATACCCTCTTCTTTGACGAGGTGACAACTCTTTTTTTTTTTTTTTTCTCTTCATCTTTCTTACCTGGGTTTACGAGTTTTTAACTTTTTAAGCACATTTTACTGTTAAAGTTTAGACCCTTTGCTGCTTGTTTTACCAATTGGGTTTTATTTTTTCTTTTCTGGGTATGTGATTTTTATGAATTAATTGGCTTTTGAAATTGGGATTCTGAAGCAATTGTAGGGAATCGTTATTCATTATAAAGTTGCTTTTAATATTTGAAATATGTGGCAAATGAAGCAATGATTCAGCATAGACTAGTGTATATTGATTGCTTTAACGTGCTTAACATTTTATACTTCGGTAATGAGGCTGAATGAGGACATTCATTTGCAGCTGATATCCAGGGCTGATGCTGCAAAATGGTTTCAAGAGGTTGTTCCGGCATTGGCTAATTTGCTTTTGCGACTGCCCTCGCTGTTGGAGTTGCACTATCAAAATGCAAATAACTTGCTTGACGGGGTTAAAACTGGTCTCAGGATATTGGGTCCTCAAGAAGCTGGCATAGTGTACCTCAGCCAGGTTTACTTATTTACCTGCTTGCTTTGTGAAGTATAGATTTGAAGTTCATGATTGTATTTGCATCCCTAATTAATTTTCATGGAAACTGGACATGTGTTGTTGAAGGATAAGTAAACAATGATATTTAGAAAAGAATTGGTACTTAACGCAATTGTTATCATTTTCCCTCCCTGACTGTAAGGATAGAGTTGGTACTTAACGCAATTGTTACTTGTAGTTGCCTTTTTCATCCAAAGAGAAGTTTGAAACTTTGCCCATTTTAGTATATGTATGGATAATAGATTTTGGGTGTGTCCATCGAAATTTTATCCCTGAAATTTATATTTCATGATGATTTTATATTAACTTCTATCTTTAATCTATTACACATTCTTCTGACTGCTACGAATAAAGAGTTTTATGAGCAGGGACCACTCTCATCATATATGCAGCTTATAGTTACTTTAATGTCTCCCACTCCCTTTGAAATCTTCTGCTATTCATATAAGTTTGAGGTTTATTTTAAATGTGCATTGTACGTACTATTTTTGAAATCACAACCTCTGATAGAGTTGCTCAAGCTGTACATTGATAGATCATTTCTATTGCAACCCATGAAATCAATTGAATGATCAGTGACATGCTATGCTAAATTGGTTCTTGTCATCAATTTGAACTTTATTTCTGCACTTAGGAATATCTATTTCTTTATGGTATAATTTTGTGATAATTTCAATGTTGCTTTTCAGGAATTGATTGGTGCTCTTCTTGCATGCGCTTTCTTTTGTTTGTTTCCAGTCACCGATAGATATTTAAAACACCTTCCAATGATCAATTTTGATCATTTGTTCGAGTACGTGTCTTTGCTTTGACTTCCTGAACTATCTCAAGTATTGTATGCAAGTACTGTGTCATGAAATTTTTATGGAGAGAGATGAAGAGCTAGGGATGTTAAACACCATTCAATTTTAATTGCATTTCTGTCTGTCCCTGATGTATGGATTATGTTTCATAAAGAGTTAATAGTCATTGTTTTATTAGATAATGGAACTAATGCACATCAAGAATACTGTATGTGGAGATCAGGTCACTAGTCAGGCATCCTTCGTTATAAATGCATTTTGTTTTGGAAATTGGATAGTTTTGTTTAAGAAATAATTTTAGAGAAAAAAAATTCCAAAGTGTTGTTTATCTAATGTCTTATTATCTCTCGATTTTAGCATCATGAGTGTGAGTTGCTGATATACTGTTGAGATCCCAAAAATTTCAAATGCTTAGAGCATTTTGTAACTTTTTATTCCCTTCTAGGAGTCTGTATATGATATTTACAGTGAAAGGCAGGAAATCAAGATAAAGTGCATTGATTCTTTGTGTTGTGTCAAGTAGCTTAGCTTTTTCAGTTTGGTTTACTTTACACATGTCTGATTTTGAGATATTTTTATTTATTTTTTCAATGTGAAATTGAATTCTTCTGAGACTTCAGTTCCTTGTAGGATTCTGTATGAGAATTACAGTGAAAAGCAGGAAAGCAAAATAAAGTGTCTTGTACACTATTTTGAAAGGATATGTTCATCTACACCTGTGGGCTTTGTCTCATTTGAGAGGAAAGTTCTGCCTTTTGAACAACTTCCCAAGCATATCTCTTATCCTAAGGCTGATTTTTGGAATGAATCTGCTGCACCACTCTGCTCCTTTCAGGTGAGGTAACAAACAAATTGATTATGATCAATATTAAAGTGTAATCTCTATTTCATGGAAACTGATCAGTCTAGTTTCTTTAGTTTCATTCCTGATATGTGGAATATAAATTCCTGAACGGTTCTTTACAATTTTATAGGTCTGCAATTCAGGTTTTATAGAAGATCAATCTAGTGACGCTCTTGAAGTTGATTTTGCTAACATGTATCTTGGAGGTGGTGCACTTCGTAGTGGCTGTGTACAGGTATAACCTTTCAAAAAGTTCATTTCTTTCATGGGTGTTTCTATTGCTTGTCTTTTGATTTTACTTGTTTTTATTCATGAATTTCTTTGATGAATGTCAGTACAGACATTGGCTTTCAGAAATATTGAATTCCATCTTTCTTGTAAAAATTTAATGTCATTATCTTATGTAGGAAGAGATTCGTTTCATGATCAATCCTGAATTAATTGCTGGCATGTTTTTCTTGCCATGCATGGATGACAATGAATCTGTGGAAATTGCTGGTGCAGAAAGATACTCTGATTACACAGGGTGAGCATTATCTAAGGGATTGAAATCCTAAAAATTATTTTAGATACATTATCAGCCACCCTTTGTACTTTTTATGTGTTTGGTGCTCAATAGTTATTATTTTCACAATTATGACAAAAGTTCTTTTTGATGAATGTTTGACTAGTTCACATGGATGTGCTACTTCTAGAATTTTTATTTTTTTAATTGCTCATCAATATTGACCAAATCAAACCTTCTTTCATTTGTTCAGAGCTTGCTATATGACACAAAATATAATTACTTATGGTGCAATACTCTTGAGTCATGTAGGTATGCCTCTTCATTTCGCTTTTCTGGTGATTATGTAGACAAAAGCAAATATGACAGTTTTGGAAGACGTAAAACAAGGATTGTTGCCATAGATGCATTATGCAGTCCAGGAATGAGGCAATATGAACTTAAATACCTCCTTCGGTGAGTAAATTTAATTTTGTAGCTGCACAGCATTGTAAACACAATTAATGCAAGATCTTTTTCTCCCTTGGCTAAAATTTTTGAGAAGATTTGGATACATTGGGTGTTGTGAGCTTAAGATGCTGTTTAGAACATTGAGTGGCTTTCAAAATGCTCTTAATTTTGAAGTTGCATTGGGTTCCTGATATAGTTAGCATGCTTTTTGATAGTTATTAGCAATTCATATCTTGGAAGTTATATGATGTTATAATCTGTTTTTCTTGTTTGCATCTACTTACTGATTTTAAGGAAAATTTTTACTTCCTTTTGCAATAATAGTAATTACCGGAGGAGTTTGATTTCAGGGTAAAGGAACATGTGGTTGATTGTAACTGACAAAGTTGTGAGTGTTTGTTCCAAGATGATCACAACATGCTGCCATATATCTCTTTGGAGATTGTTAATTAATTTGCTAAATGTAAGGCAGTTATATCCATATCATGCAGAATGTTTGTGCAAATGTAGAAGAGTGGATTGTGTCAGATTTAAACACAGATTTGGTAGATGACAGTAACCTAACAGGATAATCTGATTCAACTTGTGAATGGTGTTCTAGAAGTGCAATTTAACTTGTCAGAAATTTGATCAAGTTTTTATTGTCAGTTCACAGCACTTCTTTAAGGCTTTGTTGATTATGGATTCCATTCTTTAGATTGTTAATACTGCTATCTGCAAGTTTTCTAGCTCCTTGAGCTTTTAAGTTTGATCTACTTGTGAAGCAAGAATTTTAGTGCAATCTTGAATGTCAACTTTAGACTAACTGTTTTTTTTTCCCTTTATTTTTGCTGCTCAAAATAATTCCAACATCTATTTGCTCTGTTTTGGCAGGGAGATCAACAAGGCTTTCTGTGGCTTTTTTGATCCATCTGGATGTGACCATCGTAAGAAATTTTTCAAGGGCAGTTTTCAAGAATCAGGGTCTGAACTAGATCAAAAGGACACCGACATTGCATTCAGGAATAACTTTCTGGTGTGAGTTCTTTATAACTTTTTCTCTGGCATTTTGTGTATGTGTATATGTGTGTGTTCTTTTCACTTCAGCGCTCTAGTGATATGCAAACAACTTATATTTTGAAGTTATGATCTATTTGTGTGTATTTTATCCATATGCAAGTCAGTTGCTTCTCTTTTTGGTTGCCTTTTTATTTATGATCATTCTTGTGCTCTGTAATAGTTGAATGAAGCTCCTTCAGTAGCTGGTGAAACTGAAATGTCTGAGGGAGAGCAGATAAGTGGAGTGGCTGGGAAGTCTGACAAGAAGTGTAGTTGGTATCATGAAGATGAAATCGGGATTGCAACAGGGAACTGGGGTTGCGGAGCTTTTGGAGGGGACCCAGAACTAAAGGCCATCATTCAGTGGCTTGCAGGATCTCAGGTCTGAATCTTAGTTCTGGAAATCAAGTGATATGCAATACTGCTCATAAAAGATAAATCCTTTATTGAACCTAACCATTGGGTTTGTGAACTGAGTTACATCTAGATTATAGTTCTGCAAGAGGTTATTGAGTGAACGAATATAAATAAAAATATACCATCTGATTTCTTGTTTCTGTTCGTAAGAATCTTTCCATGAATCATGTTGCTTTTCTTTCAGGCACTAAGACCTTTCATTCTGTACCACACATTTGGCAATGGGGCACTGCAGAACCTGGATAAGGTATACTTGCATTATCCATACCATTATAAAATATTATTTGATGGATGTTAAATATAGCAAATGTTGATAACTGCTGATTTTTACGCATGTTAAAATTTATATTTGCTACTGAATCAAATTTGAAACAAGCCTGGAAGTTGGCTATCACTATAGTTTGTACTATTTTTATGGTTCACTTGTTAACAGTTGATGTTTTGGGTCAGGTGAGCAAGTGGATTGTATCACATGAATGGACAGTGGGAGATCTCTGGAATATGTTGGTGGAGTACTCATATCAGAGGTTCAACAGGGAAACTAAAGTTGGCTTCTTTAAATGGCTGCTTCCTTCACTAATTACTACATGTGAAGCTGAGATTTCAAATGTGTGAAGCACTCCTTCTGAAACAGTTTTTTCTTTAATATTTTTTTTT
>CANYLF011168842.1:0-12596 GCA_948193215.1 Bocquillonia castaneifolia
TGAGGCATCAGTTAATCCATAAACATTAGACCCCTCTAAAGCTTTCAGTCTTTCTTCCAGCAAATTAATTTTCTCAGGAACCACTATACTGAGCACTTCACCAGTAGGTACTGGTTGTTCTTCAAAATCTGGAACCTCTTCTCGAAAACCATCGAAAAAATCCCCAAAAGGTCCTTTAAGGCCAGAACCTTCTCCAGAATGCAGATTCATCTTAAACTTAGGTTTCTTTGCAGATCCTTCAAAAATCCTTTGCCTTTGACTAACTCGATTAGTTGAGCAACCTGATCTTTCATCTCGGGAATTCCTGTGAGCTAGCTTTTCAAGTCATTGATCTCCTGTTTCATTTCTTCAATTGTTGGAAGTTCCATCTTGGTTTTGTAACGTGTTTGGTAAGGGTGAGTTGGAATGTTGACCTTTGAAAATTGAGCTATTTTTGAATACCTAATAAAAATATTTATTAAAATATCAAAAACCATTTTTCGCACAGATGTTTAATAAAACATAATCATCATACATCACATGTTTTTAAAATGCACACACATAACAACATTACAAACCATAATGATGCATAAAAGTAATGTGACAAACTATGAAATGACTACACTTATATCAAATAACTTACTGATGCATACACATAATAGTATTACAGCATAATGTTCACAATAAGTGCTATTATAACAAAATAAAGTTCTTCGACATTCCCCCAACACTTTATCTACACAAATCTGCCATAGAAAGCCATTTCTCGATGCAGTTCTTCAAGAAACATCAACAAGTCTTGTTCAACAGACCCATATGGAATATGGAGACTCTTCAAATATTCAATACAAAAAGAGATTTCTCTGGCCCTTTCTGCCAACTTTCTCAAGCTTTAGGTGGCTTGTGCAATCTGTTCTTTCGTCAGATGTCATTCACTTTGTAGTGCTACATATTTATCTATGTTATGCTTCAGCTGCATTTTCAACTTTTCTCTTTCCTTTTGTAACCTTTCATAAGTCAACTTCATCTGCTGAGCCTCTCTTCTATGTTCGAGGACAAACTCTTCTAAAATTCTTATCTTATCCTGCTACTTTGTATTCTCCGAAGTTAGAATTTAGACAGCGTGATCGGTCAAACTCTTTGCCTTCTTGCAGTGATACAGTTCTTCATTTAGCTTCCCTACTTCCATCCTCAACATTTGATTGACCTGTTGAAGGTCTTCCGATTCCGTCATTATTTGCTTCCCCTTTTGCATAGACCGCTCAGCAACTTCTTTTCCGGATTTAGTGGTTAGAGGAACAAAACCTTTTCCCCTGATTTCATGCCACATTGGGTATCTTGAATCACTCCAGTACTTTCTTCCCCACTCTTGATTATTTTTATCTTCTTCTAAGTTGCCGTAAATTCTCTGATCCTTTCTTTCTAGAATCTATGTCTTGATATGAAAAACTTGAAGATGCAAGCCCTACTGTTTGTGGGATAAATTGTAGATTCTCAAATTGCCTCCTGAACATGTTCAGAGCATATGCTGTTCCTCCCCAGGTGCCCAAAAGTGGTACCCAAGCAAAATTCCCACATGCATATACCACTGGCTGATTATGAAACTTTGGGCATAGCCATTCTATGTCTTTTTCTGACAAATGCTTAAAAAATTTTACCCATCTTTTTTTAGGTGGGGATCTTGGTGGCCAAGTCTGATTGGTGAATTCAGATACGTATTGGGTGAGGGTAGTGAAACAACTCCTATATTTAGGCTTGCTGAAACCGAATTCTCCTGAAAATTTCAAGTGATCGAATGCCCATATCTCCAATAACGACGCACATCCTTTGAAAATCGGAGCTTCCCCTTTTCTGTAATTAGTTAGGGCCCTGAAAGTTTCTGCTAGAATGGGTATCACAGGGTTGACTCCATTTGTAGATTCCTTGGATAGTATTACCACTTTCTCATTAATCACATTCGGCTCATTTGGGAAAATTATCAAGTCATACACTAACAGAGCAAACATAGCATACTTGACTGTCGGATCTGCCGTTGTCACCATACGGTTTAAAACAACGTCTACTTTAATGCTTCCTCCTTCAAGCACTTCCCAATGTAATAATTTCCTTACAGGAACCTTCAATAGTTTGGAAAGGCTTCTTCGGGCCAGTGCTTCTTTAACATGAACATATATCTTGGATGAATCACTAGTGCCTAACAACAATTTGTACTCTTCAATGGTAGGGCTCAAATCAAACTCACCAAAAGTAAAGCAGTTGTAGGAAGGATCCTAAAAATAAAGCATTACAGATAAAAAGGAATTCATTAGGGGAACATAGGCTAGATGTACTATTCCTCCATTCAAGTCTTGACAATCAATTCTTTCTTTTACAGAAAAGCTATCCCATATTTTTATCAACAGTGATGAACTCTCTCCTTAATAAAAAATAACATTACTGATCCATGGTAACTTGCCATCTTGTCTTGGAAATAGAGCATCTCCTTCTGTTTGTTGAAGTACTTCGGATCTAATTCTCACTTCTTCTTCTGGCTCAAATATCCCTAGATCTTGTGTAGACATTGAGAAGGTAGGGGATATGCAAATACCTGTATTTTAATATAATAGCATTTTATAAACAAAACATGTTAGAAAATATTATTCATGTAATGCCTTTTTTTAAAAAAAATGCTAATGTAGTGATGTCATGAAATGCAACATTCCGCAAATTACGAACAGTTTTTCGAGAGTCTGTCATAATGATCATCCCTCTTTTACATTAATAATAATCATATCATTTACAAACTAATATGGCACTATATAAAAAATGATGGCGCTTACAAAAAAAAAACATCATCTGAAAGTTAAGCAAAGAGGATTCAATATCTATCTTTATAATTAGATGATATTGCTTTCCACTTCGCTCTTACAAATATTATAAAAAGTATTAATATGCCATCATCATCTTATCCCAAAAATGCTATCAACTTATAATTACATAAAAAATAATCTAACCGCTATCCCATCAAAGGAGTGAGGATAATGTGACCATTCTAATCCTGAGTGAATGTGATAGCATGTCCGTAGTACATCCTGATAATCCACTGGTACATGTTGACAGTTGCAAAAGGCAGATTAGGGACTTGCCATTTAATGTGACCATCGTGATGATAGCCAGATGCATTCATCAAAGATGAGGGGATGGTCATTGGGTCCACTCCATTTTGACTTGCTAGATGATTTTTTAGTTCAATCCATTGCTTCTCAAATTTCCAGATGTTCATGCAAATATTTTCAGGATAATAAGGCCCAACACAGACAGAAAGGTTGTCCTTTTGAATTAATTGTTGACCCTCAACAATGATATTATCCTTATTTGAGAAACAGGCTATAAAACAAGGTTTGGCAGGCATAAGCAACAAAGCTAAGTTTCAGAAATTTCTATTTCCAAATAAACCCAGCCATTGTATATAAAAGGATTGAGTTTTTGGGTTTGCATCCATAACATTCAGGCATCTTTTCAACCATTCATTGTTGATCATCATTGCAATTTTATCTTTCTTTGTTAAGTAGCATAACAAAGCTAGGGCTTCCTCAAGAAAAGTCAACATTTCTTCTTCTAGGACATAGAGATAGTTTAGAAAAGGAAAATCCAGATGCCAGTCCAAATACTTAATCGAAGCATTGAGGATCTCGTATTGGTTGTAGAAGCTATTCAGCATATCACGGAGAGATTTAGTATAAAACTGAGCCAATGCTTGCTTGGCCTTATCTATCCTCACTTCAATTGGGACTTATTCTTGTTCAAGCTAAACACTGTTAATATCACATGATGATTGGTCCATTCTGACAGACTCTTTTAAACCGAACATAATTTGCGGACGTTGGATGCAGGATGAACATACATAAATGAGCATAATCATTAGATCAATGACCAGATTAAAATGAATATAAAAGAAAGCGAGAAAGAGAAAAAAATAAAAATAAAAATAAAAATGAAATAAAAATTAAGGTAATAAAAATAAAATAATGCAAAAATGCAAAATGGTGGGTGGATAATCCTTAAACTTCCATCCTTATATCACCGGTTTAGAGGTGGGCTGCCTATGTTTAATGATGGTGAAGTTGAGTTCTAGTATTAAAGGGTACGGAATAGTCAGTCTAGCTAAAAGGATCCCAAAACTAGTTATGTCTTACTGGCGTCCGTTTCCAGACTAGAAAGAACCCCTTTCAGTTAATTAAAACCAAAAGGTTGTTTTGGGTGAAAACATTCACGTACTACTTCAGGTTTTCCATGAAGGTATCATTACTTGTTTTCAACCTAAGCTAACAAATGGGTAGAAAATTGAACCCGGTTTCTTCGTGCGTGTGTGTAATATGCATGAAAATGAAAAGAATAATATGATAACGAAGCAAAGAAATAAACAGCAAAAATAGAAGCACAATAATCATAAGCTTGACCCTAATTATAAGTTAAAACTTATAATTTTTCCCTAGTGGAGTCACCAGCTGTCGCTCCCGCGTTTTTTTCAAATCACATTCCTTTTTTTTTTGGAATTTTATATCGGTGGAGATTTGGGAATGAAAAAGTTAGCAACGAGGATTGGTTTATGTTTTTGAAAAGGAGTCGCCACCAATCATTTTGAGTGTGATTGGAACACTTTAACTGGTCTACAAATTTGTGGGTTCGAGGTCGGTTACGTGTAGGGAAGGCTATAGTACCCCCACAACACCCAAACTTGGTACTTAAATTGTGCTTATATTTTTATTATTTATTTTTACTTTGTTTTATTTTTTGTAAATAATTTTTAAAATAAAATAACAAATTGACTCCAAAATAATAATTGATTTTTATGTTATGATTTTTATAAAATTTGGAAAAAGTTGGAAAGTTGGGAAATTGGAAAATTAAATTGGATTTGAGAAATTGATTAAAAGGGTGAACTCGAGAAGGATTTGAGAAAATTTGAAAAGGCAAACTTGAGCTTGAGAAATTTTTGAAGGGGCGAACTCGAGCTTAAGATTTGAGAAAATGATGGGGCGAACCTTAGCTCATGGTTTAAGAAAAAATTGGGACGAACCTGGGCTTGAGGTTTTGAGAAAATGATGGGTCTAATTTGGGCTTGGGATTTTAGAAATTTGGAAAGGGTGAACCTAGACTCGGGATTTGGGACATTGATTGAAAGGGGCGAACTTGCTTGGGGATTTGAGAAGTTGATTGAAAGGGCGAACTTGCTTGGGGATTTGATTGAATGGGCGGATCTGCTTGGGGATTTGATTAAAAGGGCGGACCTGCTTGGGGATTTGAAAAATTTTAGGAAAAGGAGGACTTGACTTTGGAAATTAATTGTCGAAGGCCTACGTACCCGTTTGAAGGGATCAAAGTCCACGTAGTTCGAGTGGTGAATTGATTTTGAGAAAATATGAAAGGGCGAACTCGAACTTCGAACTTTAGTTTCCAAAGGCCTACATACCTATAGTTCTAATGGCAAACTGATTTTGAAAAGATATGAAAGGGCGAACTCGAGCTTCGGACTTTAGTTTCCAAAGGCCTACATGCCCGTAGTTCTAATGGTGAACTGATTTTGAAAAGTTGATTATTTCCATTTTTAGGCAAAATATCATTTTTTTTATTTCAATTACATCTTTTAAAGATATAATTTACTTTGTTGTTTTTTTTGGGAAGTAATATTATTAAATTAGAACTTTCAATTAAGAAAGTAGTAATAATAATTTTGATTATCTAACTTATATATATTTTTTTTAGTAAGATATATTTTATTAGGATTAATTAAAATTATGTGGGATAAATATAGGCCATTAGATCAATAACCAAACTCATCTAAACCATTAAATCCATTTTGAATCACATCCATTCATTTTTTTGAAGATATGATCTTAGCCATTAAAGCTAAAACTAAGACTAGCCCTAATCACTCATTTTTCTCTTAGGGCAGCCGACACTCAGCTCTTTTCCTCTTCTTTCTCCTTTCTTTTCTCCTTTTCTCAGCTGAAGCTGTCGTTCTCTCTCTCTCTCTCTTTTTTTTTTTTTTATCTTTGCTGCCGTTCTCTCCCTCTTCTGTTTTTCCTTTCATTTTTCATCGACAGCTCTAGCCTTCTCACTTTTTTTTGTTCCTTCCTTATTATTTTTGCCGCAGGCGACCTCTTCTTCTCCATCTTCACCGGCGACTCCTTCTTCTCCTTCTCACTTTCCTTTTTTAACAGTCCTCTACCCTTCCCTTTCATTTTCTTTTCCTTACCGATTTTATAAACTTCTTTTACAGCTTGACTGAGAAACGAAAATGCTTTTCATTTTCAAAAATCATGGGATTTTTATGAGTGTGTCAACGATTCATCACCACCAACGGTGATCAGGGTTCGCCGTCGATGATCAACAGCAACTTAATATGGTTAGAGCTTAGTATATCTATTTTCCTTTGGCTATTCACAAGTTTCAAATACCGAAACTCAGATTTGCCGAAGAACAAAAGAAGGGAACCAGATTGAGAGAAGATAAGTTTTTTTTTTGCTTTTGGTGCTTTTGGGATTTTTATTCTGTGATTTTGGTGCTTTGGTTGATCTGCTGCTTAGGTATAAATTAATTTTGGCATTTCTTTGTTTTGGTTTTAAATGCTGATTTTTTTGGGAAATTTACTTTTGCTTTGGTATATTGGTGGCCGTGAATATGGTTGTTGAGTTTCTGGTTTTTTGTGTTTTTGTGTTTGATTTTGGCTTGTTGAGCCTCTGTTTTGGTTTAGTATACTGATGAACTGTGATTTTGCGATGAATCCTATTTTTTTATGTTTGCAAAATGGAGTTTACTGGCTGGTTGCATATTTGGACATGTTTCGTTGTTAATTTTTCTCTGTTCTGTTGTTTTACCTGATTTTAAAATTTATTGAAATCTCCTACTAAATTTCGGAGTTTCAAATTGTCAATTGAATCTTGTACATTTTGTTTTGTTCATTAATTTGATAAATGAATTGATAGCTTTTACTTTTATTCAAAGCATTAGTTATCTTCTGTGTTTTTTTAGAAAAATGATTTAAATTTTGTTTACAGCTTTATTATGTTCCTGTAACTTTTCAAT
Source organism: Bocquillonia castaneifolia (assembly GCA_948193215.1). NCBI lineage: Eukaryota > Viridiplantae > Streptophyta > Magnoliopsida > Malpighiales > Euphorbiaceae > Bocquillonia > Bocquillonia castaneifolia. The sequence goes on from CANYLF011168842.1 coordinate 7,048, forward strand.
TTCAGGCATGTGGTTTCTATTCAATTCCTTTTCTGAGACTAAAATGATTCTGTAAATTTACAGCATAAGTTGCATTTTCCATTGTTTATTTGTTATGAATTTACAGTTTATGGAAAAATCCTAAAAAATATAACAACAACATTTCATTTCATTTAAGCATCATATATCATGTAAATATGTAATGATAGGCAAAAGATGGTATAGAAAATACCTGTGATTGTTGTGAGTAAGGAGAATGAGTCTTGTGTATTACTTGTTGAGTTTGATGTCGTTGCTGCCATTGTGCAACTGTGCTCTTTCTTCTGTTGCTACAACGGTGCAATTGAACTGCTTCTCCCTTCTGTTGTAGACCTTTATTGCTTTTTACTTGGCTATTTTTCTGCTACTTTTAGCACTCTTTGATTGTTGTTGCTCTTTCTATTTTCTAACCTCTTTAAGCTGTGTTTTTTTTTTTTGTGCTGGCCTCCTTTTATACTCAAGAGAAGCTTGAGCAGGTTACCTGCCCATGGTACTCTTGATTGCTTGAGCTGGCTGATTGCTTGATTGATAAAGTTCCCTTGATTGAAATCCTTTCTCAAAATCTGCTCTTTGATGGATTTTGAGCAGATTACCAAGTCTGTGCCTTTGCCATGTTTTCTATGATTCACGTGCTACATAATCTAATTTTAGAGAGAAAAAGGAATTGGGCCTGTTGGGCCTGATTTTGTAATCTGTTAGGCTGCCGTAATTTCTGTTGGGCTGCTGTAATTTCTTTTGGGCTTGGGCTGTGATGGAATTCCGGAGCCCATTTCCCCCTTTTTTTTTTATATATATAGGACCCGAATTAGAAATTAAAGTCGAAAAAATAGTGGGGAGTTTGGTAAACAGATACTACGAACTGATACTACCTATGCCTATTATTTTTTCGATTTTAATACTTAGGCTAAAATGATGAAAAAGGGTCATCTACTTGTTCGATTATGCATCCGAGCTAGATTTCTAGCTCTGGGGGGTATTTTCGGACATGTAGCCCGAATCTGATTAGCCTTATTTATTATTTTTTTATTTTTTTGTTTTTTTATATTTTTGTTTGTATTAAATTTAATTGTAATAAAAATGTACTCTTATAATTTATTAATAAAATATTATTATTTATATAATTATGCATCCATTTATTATTTAATGTCTAGTATTTATTTTAAATGAATATTCACTTTCCAATAATAACAAGTAAAATGCAATAAACATAAAAAGAAGATAAAACAAATTTTCATCTAAGTAAAAATAGGAATTAAGAAGATTAAGCTCCCAAAGATATCCTTAAATGTCACAATTGCAATAAGGTCTTGAGAAATTACCATAACAGAAGTATTTTTGGGAATGCTTTTGATTTCCAAATTCACATCATTTACTTGAATAAAAACACTAAATCAGTAAAGGAAAATTATTATATGATCATTACATATTTAAAAATTCAATTATATATATATATATATATATATATATATATATATTTTAAAGGACCCGGATAAATTGGGTATCTACACCTTTTCATCGTATTATCAGGTCTTTTCTTGTAAGTGTTGAACTTAATGGTCAATGACTTGAGCTTGGTTAAGGACACATTCCCAAACTTATCACGCAAAGCATTCCTGAGATGCATTGCATATTTATAGTGTCTAAACTCTTTAGAGATATCATCTCTCATAGCACTAAGCATGATGGTACGAGCATTTTTATTTTTCTTCATCCAATTCCCATACACTTGACGCTTACTTCTAAGTACAACAGTGTTGCCTTTTTCAGGCTCATCCATTATCTCATTAATGGTTTTAAGAGCATCTTACTCTTCTAGCACATACTGAATTTTCATGCTCCATGCTTCATAATTGTCATCATTCAATTTGAGATCCTTGTTCAATTCAGCAACAACAGATTTTATAGCGACACCCATTGTAAATCTCTCTATTCACAACGACAATCATTGCATGTTAACACAGGAGTAAAGACAATACATATATTACCATGCATGCAATCATTTCAATTCATAAAGTCTTAGGCTAGTTATAGAATCGAATGGTATACCTACGCATACAACTACCCTCTAAATCCTAGCATCGAACCTCACAAATCAAAAAACACATGCATAGTAATCATAAAAGGATGTTATAAAGGGTTTGTGCATACCCTTCATAAGAATTCAAAAATTCCATCACATGCTAGTTTGAACAAACAACCAAAGGATCATGTAAAGCATTTAATCAATAAAGTAAATAATTTCACAATATCATTGAAGAAACCTGATATGATCCTGAAAAGCAAATTTTTGAATTCATACATGTAGCCTTGCAATTCGAATTCATGGAGATTGAATTCAAATATGGAGTATTTGTTGATGACATTGAATTTGAAGATTGTGAGAATTATGAGTTTAATTGTATTATAACAAGCTAAAAATCAGAGTCAAGTCAACAAAGTTAAAGTCAAAGTTAAAGGTCAATAAGCAAAAGGGGTCAACAAATCAATGGTCAAAGTCAAGAAGGTCAAGAATCAACAACCCTAGAGCACAAGCTTGGCCGTACCTTGAGCTTGGCTTGCAAGCAGCCGCACCTTGCATATCTATATTAGAATAGGAATTATTTTATGTTTCCTTGTTATGTTAGGTCTTTAATATTAATTAGTTTATTTCCTTTATTCCAAGCTTGGCTGCATATGTCATTAGTAGTTTAGGAAATTATTCCTCTTGTTGAATTTCCTTATTTTGGATTCCTATTACTACTTATAATTGGTCTTGATTTCATTCCTTTATGGCCTCACCATATGTCCTATTAGCTTTAGGATTTAATTTGTAAAGGACTTGGTGGCCGCATATCCTTATTCAAATAGGTTTTAGAACGCTATATATATGTGTGTAAGGCCATACAGCCAACCTAGAATTAATGATGATTTAATCAATAAAAATTATGTTTGCTTGATGCAACGCTACAAGGCGTTGCCTTTTTTTTTCTTAAGGTGTTCCTTTTGAATTTCTTGAAATTAAATTATGCTTAGTTTTATTTCAATTCTATCATTCATCTTATTATAATTATTGATCTTAGTTCGATATAACTAAGGGTGATAGTTCCATTTCAATTGCAAACTTTCAAGTTGATCTTTGGGCAAACGAATTTGAACTTATTAGAACGGGTGATTCCTCTCTATAGGGATTGATCACATCAGTTTGTGTTCCAAGCTTCGGTTTTCTTATTATTTCAATGTATCCATTAAGTCTGGGTTTGAATTATTTGGTATCAGAGCCAAACTTGTGTGTTTGGTGAGTTTTTATCTTTTACTCAAATTTTTAGTGTAAAAAAAACAGTAGTGGTATTATACAAATTCTGTCCGCCAGTTTTCTTTTATTAGAGTCTTGTCTGCTAATTCTGTTTTTAGTGCAATCTGTCGCACTTTTCATTCTAAGTTTTTATTTCAATTCAAAAAAAATGTTGTGTTTATAAAAAAAATCCAGTCCTATATTTTTAATGAGGTCCGCATTATTCTTGTTGGTTTGCAAATTATTGTTTGGTACTTTGTTATACAATTTCTTTTGGTTGCAATTCTGTTCGCAACCTTTTCTACTAAAAAAAAAATTCATTGACTGATTGATTCAAAAATCAGTCCACATTTTCCTTGTTCTATGTGTCCGCAATCTTTGAATTACAAATCTATCCGTGTTATTTTTCCTTAATTGTGTCCGCAACTTTAGCTGTCAGTTTGCAATTTTCTTTCATTGCAATTTGTGTTCGCATCTGTTTTATATAAAAAAAATTAAATTAAGTAGTATAATTTATTATTGTTGTCCGCAAATTTTAGTCTAAAAAAAATTTAGCTGTGTCTAATTGTTCTTGTTAATTCCGCATCCTAAATTGATTAGGAACGTTGTTTGTGTCTTTTTGTGTAACAAAATTAGATTTTTTGAGACATATGTTCGAATCTCTCTACAAAGCTTTTCTTGGGTTACATTCAAAATTTGGGACAGATGTTCTACTCTCGTAAACACCTTGATTATTGTTTGTGTTCGTTTCTTGTTTTCTTGTTTCATTTCAAAACTATTCTTAAGTTTTTTTAAAAAAATTTCTTCTAAGTGAATTTCAATTGAGTCCATTTTTTGTGTTTCTCTATTGTTGTTTTGGTTTCTTATGTGTATTATTCACCTCACATATCTGCAAGCGATTATTCGAGGACGAATCATTTTTCAAGAAGGGGGGAATGATAAGATACTGAAAAGCAAGTTTTTGAATTCATACATGTAGCCTTGCAATTCGAATTCATGGAGATTGAATTCAAATATGGAGTATTTGTTGATGACATTGAATTTGAAGATTGTGAGAATTATGAGTTTAATTGTATTCTAACAAGCTGAACATCAAAGTCAAGTTAACAATGTCAAAGTCAAAGGTCAACGGGGTCAATAAATCAATGGTCAAAGTCAAGAAGGTCAAGAGTCAACAACCCTAGAGCACAACCTTGGCCGCACCTCGAGCCTGGCATGCAAGCTGCCGCACCTAGCATATCTATATTAGAATAGGAATTATTTTATGTTTCCTTTATTCCAAGCTTGGCTGCATATGTCATTAGTAGTTTAGGAAATTATTCCTTTCGTTGAATTTCCTTGTTTTGGTTTCCTATTACTACTTATAATTGGTCTTGATTTTATTCCTTTATGGCCACACCATATGTCCTATTAGCTTTAGGATTTAATTTGTAAAGGACTTGGTGGTCGCATATCCTTATTCAAATAGGTTTTAGAACACTATATATATGTTTGTAAGGCCATACGGCCAACCTAGAATTAATGATGATTTAATCAATAAAAATTATGTTTGCTTGATGCAACGCTACAAGGCGTTGCCTTTTTTTCTTAAGGTGTTCCTTTTAAATTTCTTGAAATTAAACTATGCTTAGTTTTATTTCAATTCTATCATTCATCTTATTATAATTATGGATCATAGTTCTATATAACTATGATGGATAGTTCCGTTTCAATTGCAAACTTTTTAGTTGATTTTTGGGCGAATGAATTGGAATTTATTGGTACGGGTAACTCCTCTCTATAGTGATTGATCGCATCAATTTATGCTCCAAGCTTCAGTTTTCTTTTTGTTTGAACGTATCCATTAAGTTCGAGTTTGTATTAAAACCTTAAAAAAAATCCTCAACCAACTTAACAGAAAATCCAACTAGCACGAACATCCTAAAATAAACAAACGCAAATGTTTATGGCAAAGAAACTCATTCTTAATAATCCTAGAGTACACATATCTCTTGTAACAAAAACCATCGTGCAAAATAAGCAAGTTGACTTGAATTGATATTTCAACCATGACTCTCAATTCTCCAGGCAAGTGATTTAGGACGGTATCCCTTTGATTCTTCCCAATAAGATGAGTCACAACTTGCCTACTCCTCAAGATAAAAGTATTAGTCGGGTCCATTGACTTTCTAATACCCAAAATGGCCTAGTTAAGAAAATTTATGAGACACATCTCATAAGTATAAGCACTATTGCTCTCCATCCAGATAAATTGCAAACT
>CANYLF011168985.1:0-12169 GCA_948193215.1 Bocquillonia castaneifolia
GACCCTAAATTAGGCCAAAAACATATTTTGAAAATATTTAGCACATTTGAAATAATTTTTATTTATTTTCTTCAGCTTATTTCTACAAGAAACTGGGTAACAGAGTGGTCCAAACTAGACCGTATTCATCACTGGGCTCCCGCGCTGCTTCCACGTACCTGCATCCAAAAATTCAGTGTCTACAAAGGATCTCTTCTCTGCGGGTATTCAGAGGAGTGAAGAAAGTACGGTTCCTATAAGAATCTCTCTCATTTTTCTTGGCTTTCTGATTTTCATTCCTTTCTTGCTGGCCCTTCTTCTTCTTCGTCTCCTTTCTATCTGCCCGTATAGTCCCATCTAGATCCGCACATTTCTGCGCTATGGCCATTGCCTCATTAAAAGTTGTCGACTTTTTAGTTACCACGTTATCATGCAGCTGGCTAAAAGTTGTGCCTTTCCTCAATGCCCCTATCGCCGTTTCAACATTCAAGTTGTCAATCAACATCGCTTCTTTGTTAAATTTGAGCACATACTCCCTCAATGGCTCTTTCGGCTTCTGGGTACATCTCACAAGATCACTTGTCTTCCTGGGGGGTGGGATGTTTGTGCGGTACCTGCGCTTGAAGATTGTGGCCATATCCTCAAAGTAGTGAGTAGATGCTCTTGGGAGCCGCAGGTATCGATGCTGTGCCGACCCTTTTAGTGTTGTGGGAAAAACTCAGCATTTTACTGCGTCGGTTACCTATTGTTGGAGTGCCATCACCGTGTTGAACTTCGCCACATGTTCTTTGGGATCTCCCGACCCAGCAAACGGATCCATCTTTGGCGTTCGAACCTTATCAGGCAATGGTTCTATCAATATTGCGGGTGACAGCGGGGATCCGCCATCCAAAAGGTAATCTTCATCAAAGTCTCCCCTTTTAAACTTTTGGAAAATGCCCAAAACCTTATGCTCAACGCCCCCTTTGTCCTCTTACTCCTTTTCTCCCCTCGGGGGTTTTCCCATCACCTCAAATTCATCCACCTTCTCCGACACACGAAGGATTGGGCTAGGTAGGGTGGAAGTAGTGACATAGTTTGTTTGCGGTGTGCTATGGTGTGGATCTAGATTAAATGGGTTTGGTGGTGAAACTGTGGCTGGTTGTTGTGGTTCTACTGCATAACAGCCATCATCCTTGCCTGAAAAAGGCTAGTCATCTCCTGCATGACACCGGCCATTGTGGCTTGCCAAACGACGTTTGGATCTGGGACAGTTTGGGAAATATATGGTTGGGGTCTTGGTGTGTGAGTTTCTCCTGATAAGGATTGCATATGTACTAGCCCCACTCATGCGAAATGACTGGGTTGTGGTGTTTGGCTAGAGGAGGGTATATTTGTGTTTGGGGTTTGTGGGTTTGAGAAAGGGTTGACCACCGTGGACGGTGGTGTTGGTGTCCAGCCAAAGAATGGGAAATCCCTTGGTCTGTTGAGTGGGTTCTGAAAATAAACTGTTGGGACAGTACCTGGCCCTAAAGGCAGTGGTGGTGGTAGGGAGGCTGGGGTTGACACCCTTATTGTGTTCTCATCCTCGGTGGTGATATTTAATCCTTCGTTCACCCCACCAAATGATGGTTCCGTTGCCACCATGATCTTAAGCGTCCTCTCTACGGATCTCTCCAAGTGCGGGTCTCTGCAAACAAAGATAGGTTAGAGCACGACGGGACGATGGTGTCCCGACGGCGCTCTGATGTTAAAGTTAGAGAGAGGTACTCAAGACAAAATAGAAGGGTTTATCTAGGGTTTTAGAAGAATAGAATTACCTCTGTTGTCCTTATGTTATTCCTTTTATAGTATAGCAAGGATCTAGGGTTTCCAGGGACACCACCGTGTATGTGCGGCACGTGTCCCCTGGTCCCCCCATGTGAGAATATTCAAGAATAGTGAGTGTTTACTAATAGGCCTGGCCCAAATAGTTAATAGTCAGATCCATCAATTATATCATCCAATTTTTGTTTTGTTTTATTAATCATAATAAAACATCATATTATAATTAATTATGCTATTTTTATATCATATATGAAATATTGTCGGTCATTATTTTATCTTTAATGAATGATTATATCATTAAGCTAGAATTGGTATGACAATTACATATATCTTTTAAACTATACTCTGGGAGATTATTTATTTTCTATTATTACATAAGTTTGTACAACTTCTACTATGAAAGTAAAAAAAAATTGAATATGACATTTTAAAGATTCAATTCGTATAAACATTCATCATATAATTGATAGTAAAATCAACTTATAGCTTAATATAACTTCTAGATAAATTTTGATTCTTATTACATTTTTTTATAACTAGGAGACGGGATTCTTGAATCTCCTTTAACGGATGGAATAAAAGCTCAAGAAGCAATTTCAAAACCTAGTTCACTCGTTGAGTCTCTTTGCGTTAATGGGTAAAGCGTTCAATCTATACTAACCTAAAACAAAAAGGATAAAGGGGCAAAGCTGGTCTGTCACGCTAGAATGAATGGGTCCGGTTCCTATTGGATGCACTTGGAACATTCAATTCAATCATTGCTTATGGAATTTATACATATAGCTTGCCCTTAGAGCTTGTGGGGCACTTCACTCACTAGAGAAAAAATAGATGACTGAAAATTCCATTTAGAGATTGCAACTATAGTCATCCATTATCTTCATCGAGGCCCCATTTTACTTGAAATTACAGTTGATCTGTCGAATTGAAACCTCTATTGGATTCAGAAACTATGGACAAGAATAGGCTTTAATTATATCTTGACTGTTCTCTTTAATAAGATCGCCCCTTAGGGATGTAAACCATCTTCACCCGCCATATGCTTATAGCTTTAATTTTTAGTTTATATAATAATAATAAAAAGAAGCTTAGCTCTTCATGCTTCCTACAAGCTTTGTTTATAGAGAGTCAAAGGATCGGCAGAGTCAAAGGATCGGCTTACTGAATCATGATCTTCCTCTTGATTGGTTCGCTCCATAGTTCGAAGTCTTTTTTGTTCTTAATAAAGAATGCAGTTCTAGCAGAATCATAATTAGACTATTACCTGTACCTAATCACTGCTTATAAAACACAATTTATTCAATTGTATTGGTTTACCAATACATTGATTTAATTAATTCTGAAGCTCTTTCAAGTCCTCTAGGCATAGAGGAATTGCATATTACTTCGAACATGGAATTTTCAGGTCGATTATAATATTTGTACCATTAAATTATGCCCTAGGGAGACTTGATTCTCATTACATCTATCTATATTATAATTTATAAAATATATTTAGTTTCAACAAAAAACTATTAAATGTTAAAAAGTAGGAATATTATGATACTAAACACAAGTATTACGAAGTAATTTAACATTTCACGTTTTTAGATTAAATTTTATTTTATTATTTATAATTTATAAAATTAATAATTAGAAATAATAGAATTTGAAGATTTTTAAATATTAAATATTTAATTATTATTTTGTTGTTATTATTATATAAAACTCATATGAAAATTTAGATTAAATGTTTAATTTATAATATGTTATTAATAATTCATTAAGTATATCCAACACTTATAAATTTTTAAAAGTTAAATGTCATAGAATTTCAACAATTATAGAATTCGAAGATTTTAATTATTTAATTTTTTCATTAATATTTGTATTATATAAAATTAAAAATTTCAAAGACTATTAAATCAATTTTAAACTTAAAGTATCATATTAATTTTTTAATAATTAATATTAGAACATTTTACATTATTTATAAAAATCTAATCACATTTATAAAATTTAAAATTTTTCTACTTAGAAATATATGTTATTTTTAGTCATATTTTATGTTTTCTTTTTTGTTAATAGATTTAAATGAACTTATTTTTCATACATTAATAATTTTACAATGTGTGAATATTTATAAAAGCTAAGCATAGTAATTTTTTTTGTTATATTTATTATTTATTTTATACTTATTTTTTAGAAATTTATAATCATGAGAATTCAATAGTTGCAATATTTAATACATGTGATTTTAAAAGTTTCAAAATTAAATTTAAATTTACTATGTTATATTAAGAAATTTTAAGTATTTTTCTTATATTTTATTAAAATTTATTATTTAGTTCATGAAATATTTTTATACCATTAATGTTAATTGTGGAATTTGAAGAGTTTTATTATTATTATTATTATCTATAAATTATGAAATGTTATCTATAAATTATGAAATTTTAAAAGTCTTAAATTTAAATTTAATATTGTAATGATTTTAAAAGTTATAAAATTTTAAGAGTTATTTTATATTGATAACATACTATTAGAATTATATAGGTTGACCCGGTTTACTCATGAAGGGTCAAGGTCCGTCTTCTGATAAGACCAAGGAATAAGTTCCTGTTAGGATATAATTAATGATAATTAATTAATATTTACTTAAACATTATTAGGATATAATCATGTATTAAATTCTTTTAGTTGACAGTTATTGACTAACAACAACATATCTAAATCCAATGAGTTTGGATATAAGCAGATTTAAGAGTCCGTAGTCAACAGATAATCGAATGTATGTGAAATAAGTTTTCATAGAATTTTCTCTCTCCTAAAAAGAAAAACTCTCTGCGCATTAGATCCTTATTCCTCTTCTGGGTATTTACAATGTGGAAATTATAGAATCATCTCTTGTTAATCGCTTGTTGGTGATTCTTTATTGGTATACGTTGTTTGTGACTGTTTGTGATTGTTCATGACTTTGCAAAAGTAAAGATATGTTATTCCGTTGCTAAAGATAGTTTTTTTAGAGCTTTGAAGAGGTAAGTATTCAAAGCCCTTTATTAGAAATTATATATATATATATATATATATATTTCTTTATTTAGTGTCACAATTTGATATGCTAAAGTATTATAGTATATTTAAATTGATATGAATTATTATTATTATTAAATTATTTTTCTCATAAAATCCTTACTTGACTTTTAATAATATTATAAATGATGAGTTATGAAATTTTAAGAGTTTTAGCATAAATTATAAATTACTATATTCATCTCCTAATATTAATATTTAGTCAAATTTAGTAATCTTTAATTAATAATAATTAAATTCAAAAGTTATTACTTATCAAAAAAATTCAAAAGTTATTATTATAAATATATGTGTAGACTTTTAATCAACTAATTATAATTTTTTAAAAACTATAAATCTTACAAAAATTAATATACAAACTCTTTATGTTTTGATATGAACTTAGAATAAGTTAAAAATTTCTTATTTTATGATATTAACTTCCTACAAATTATGACTAAAATATGGTTTGCAATTATATATATTCCATCAACATAATAATGAAATTCTAAAGGAAGTATTATATAAAAACCCTAACCACTCTATTTTCTTCATTATTTCTTGGCGCTGTCGTCAGCCTTTTGCCAGCGATAAGCCCCTTCTTTTCTTTATTTCTTAGTTTTTTTTACTTTTTAAATAAATTGGATGTTTTCATCCATAGTTGATTGTGTGTTTTTAGTCTCTTTTATGGGAGTTATTTCTTCTCCTCTTGTGGGAGTTCTTTTCTTGAGAGATTTATCTGTGAAATCAATCATAGATTTTATAGATTATTTCTCTAGTTTGATCTAAATATTTCAATTGAATATTAGTTATTGATATACTATAGCAAGATGTTGTGGATCTCAACCATCGGAGAAGATGATAATAATGCATCGAAGATATTGCACGACGACAATAGAGTCATGTGTGCAGAGCCGAGCATATTTTGTTATTATTAGTGTAGATGATGAATATTCTAATGATTTATTATAGATCTATTTTATTTTTCTTAAAGCTACTTTTAATATATCTTATTGTTTTTATTTTTTAATCAGCGAACATGGTTGTTAAGGCGGTTTGTTCTGTGTGTGACCGGGTGGAAAGCTCTATAACATTTGATAATATTGCTGATGTATTATCCCATGATTTAATGAATTAATCTCAGTTTTTCTTTGGACAAAAAAAGGAAGTATTATAATCTTTATATATTTTGTATACACAACCAAATTTATTTATGTATTTCAAATTATATCTCTAGACTATTAATGTATATGGAGTTTCAGATTCAAATTCCCAGACTCATTTTTTTTTTTGCAAAAAAATGAGATACCTCATTTTAGAGTATCTATCCAAATTAGGTAAAATATATGGATGATATAATTATAATTTGTGATTTTCCTTCTTCAGCTTTTGTAAATTTCTTTCCCTTTTGTGTTAAATATGCGTCAGACCATAAAAATGTCAAATATTTATTTTAAATACACTTAAAAATATACAATCTTTTACTTAAGGATTGAATCAAATTTAGTTGTTTATTTTGAATTATTTATTTTTATCAAATCTTTTAAACAAAATTTTATGTCCATATATATAAGGGTTGAATTAAATTTAAGGTGACTCAATTTATGGTTTTTCAAAAAAAGAAGGTCACTCAATTTAGAATTTTAGTCCAATCAAACTCACAAAATTAAAATACATAAAAAGAATAGTTAAAATAATAAAAATAATAATTCAAAATAATCAATAATATTCTCTCATGCTGATCATGTTTAAAAAAAAGGCACTATATTTACGATCTATAATTAAAAAAATAAATTGAAGTCTTTTATTAATAATATTCAGTTAGTATAACTTGTAACATATAACTAATTAAATTCGATCGTGATCAAGAAATACACATAGATTATGACATAAAGATATAATTTTTCTCTAAAATTCTTCAATCGCGTTGACAGATTTATTGTAGACATCGGTTCTAACTAAGTTTGGCACAACAACAAGAAACTAAATCCACTCAGTGGCTATATTGAGCCACAAATCGATTTTATTGTCATATTACAAGTCTTTAAATGAGTCCAATTTTATGAACATCAGATTTAAACACTTCTTCACTTACATAATGGAAGACAAATAAACTCTCTTAAAGAGAGGTAAAAAAATTTTCATTGAGGAAAATAAAATAAAAATTAAAACCAACAGATATGATAATCTGTATTTTATTCAATAAAAATTAAACTAAAATATAAATATATATAATGGTCTGCCATTGACTATATGAAAGTCAACAGTGGCCTAACTATAGTTTTTTAAAAGAAATAAGAGAAGAAAAATAAACAAAGGCGATCTATATTTTTGAACCTGAAGTTTTCTTTTAGTTTTTTTTTTGTCAATTGATAATTTTCACTATATATCATATCATAAATATGTTATGGTTTTATGATTTTAGAAATAAGTCTTGTTTTAATGCATTATATTTTTTTTTTGTTTTTTAAAATATAGTTTGATGATAGAGATATAAATAATCGATTTGAAAGTTTGAAGTTCCCGTTTCCAAAAAAAAAAAAAAAACACAATACAAATTACTCTATTTATTAAATAACTCCCCTCACAGCCAAATTTATTCATATCACTTAATTAATTTATTGTTTTTAAACTTATTGAATTTTTACTAAATATATGCTTTTAACTAGTTAAATCATAATTAAAAATCCTAGTCACCTAGAATTTTTTTATTTCTCTTTTACTACCATCAACAGTAGTTTACCGTTGATGGTAGCCCTTACTATTATATCTTGTTTCATCTTTTGTTAGTTATTTCCAATAATAATAGAACATAATTTTCTATATTTTACTTGGACAATGTTATATGGGCTGAATCCGTCTGGAAGGAATATTTTTCTTTTGCACTTTAAACCCTCATTGATTATATTAAAATTTTAATTTCCTTCTTTATCCCTAGTGGTAACTCTTTATCTTTTGAATTTCGGTTTTTTTTATTTATTCTTTTAATACTATAGATAATATCAAAATACTAACTTCCAACAAATCAAAATCAAAAAAAGATTTCTACCTCTCTCATGATCTACTAAATATAAATACAACAAGTATATACCATAAATGTTACGCAGTAAGAGCATCCCCAATGTATTCTCTATTTTTATGTCTCTTAGGCTCTTTAAAATTTAAAAATCAATATATAAAATTATACTTGTATTTTTAAAATATGAAGAAGACAGTGGGTTTAACTATCCAAAAGTGTTGAGTCAAGCCCACTCTCCTCTTGTTGGGTTTAAAGTTCCAAGAATTTTTTTTTATTTTTTTACAAGTGGAACAAAATTAAAAGAGACAAATAAATTTTTATCATTTAATGTTCATTGGGATAGGTAAAATGAAGAGATTTCTACTAAAAAAACTACAATTTTCTTATCCTATTAAACAAAAATTCTCATCATTCAAGAAAAATACTCTTTATTTTACATAATGCATTAGGCATGCTCTAAGTCCAAGCAACATAACATTACTTTTTCATTATTTATTTTTATAATTATTTGAAATTATTGAAAAAAAATCTCTTTGTTAATCTTTTATTCCCGCAATTTATTTATCAAATAAAAATTCATTTTTTGAAGATAAATAACAATCATTTTCGTTCTTCATTTTTGTAAACATGAGTTTACCCATATTTTTTTTTATTATAATGAAGATTTTTATATTTTAAATGTGAAATGAAACAAAAGTTTATATATCCTAAGAAATTTGGTTCAATTAATCGGAATTTTATTGAAATCTTAATTATAATTGATATTTAACTTAAAGTTGTTAATCTTTTATTATTTTAAAAAATTATATATTTAATAAAAAAATATATTCTTACATCGATATGAAGTTTGATGATTAATATAAATAACTCAATAAATTTTTCAACTTAAAAATAATTACAGTACAATATTTTAAAAATAGTCAAGTCAATATATAATAATTAATTATAAAAATGAGATCGTTTGCTCAAAGATTGAGTCATCTTTTTTATTCATGGTAAAATTTTTTTATCATTGTTTTGACTGAGAGAGTATTTTTTTTTTAATTAGTCATATACTATAATTACACATTATTCTATGTAGTTCAATGTCATTACTTTATGATATTATAATATCTTGTATCTTGAATTTTGATGAATTTTATAGATATATATAACATTATTGTTCCAGATGAATTAAATCTTGATTCTTGCTAATGATTTTAAAAATTCCTAGATGTGTGTTGACACAATAACAAGACGTGAGTTTCTGTTCAATTGATAACAAGTATCTATAATGTATTAACATGCATCTCAAAAAAAAATCACAATTTACTAATACGAATGCACGTGGTTTGCAAGTTAGTAAAAATATACTTGAAACAAGTCCCACGGATTAAGAACGAATATGAAAATGATCCTAAAATATGATATATTTAGAAACATTATCAAAGTTACAAACATGTAATTAAAAATATTATATCTTATTTTATAATACTTATAATCTCTGTTAATATTGAGTTATCATAGTAATAATGTTTGGATATATTAAGAATGTTTTATTGTGTGTTTGAGTTTGAGTGTGTACACATAGGGCTGGCAATTTCTTACACGACTCGACACGAAATTAAACGGGTTAGGGTTGAATTTATACGGGTGCGGGCCATAAATGGTTCAGACCCATTTAAGACACGAAAGAAAATGGGTTTATACGGGTTTGACCCGCGTAACCCGTTAATGACACGATATGACCCATTTAATTAATCGGTTCAATGGGTTAACAAGTTGTACACGACCCACATAACCTGCATATATATATATATATATATATATATATATATATATATATACAGGTGCGGGTCATAAATGGTTCAGACCCGTTTAAGACACGATATGACCCATTTAATTAATCGATTCAATGGGTTAACAAGTTGTACACGACCCACATAACCTGCACACACACACACACACACACACACACACACATATATATATATATAGGTTTGAAATCCTAACCATTAATTTTTTTATATTAATTTTAGGCCATGTTATGACCCATTCAGGTCATTTTGCCATGTTTAATACTAAATGGGTTAAATGGGTTAAACAGTTCATGTCGTTTGTTATGATCCATTTAGATTATTTTTTACCTGTTTAATACTAAATGGGTTAAACAGTTCATGTCATGTTAACCCGCTTTAAAAGCGAGTCGTATTAGTGTTTAGAACTTTGACACGATTATATAATCGGGTCGTGTTCAGGTTAACCAAATACCTGTTATACTGTTGTGTTGACACGACCCGATTATGACTCATCAACCCGTATTGCTAGCCCTATGTACACACGCTACTAGGCTTTGCAAAACCAAACTGGTTAATTATTTAGTTTGGTTGATTTTTATTTTCAAAATTTTTTAAAATTCGGTTTGGTTTAGGATTTTTGATTATAAAATTGAATTGAACACCACCAAAAATAGGCCAATTAACAACGCAAATTTTCGTCAGTAAACATAACATTTTAGTCGGTAAAACATTTTACCGACGGATTACCGAATGAATTGGTTCGTCGGCATAGTTTTTATCGGTAAACTGATCACCGACAGTAATTGTAAATCCGTCGGTAATTTAACGATGAATTACCGAAGCAACTACCGTCGGCAATTAACGTTATTTTACCGATGAAAAGTTACCAACGGTATAGAGAGAAATCACTGACGGAACGTTGTTTAATTTTACAGTTGGCAATATGTCGTTAATCTGTCGGTACTATTGGAGACGGAATACCGATGGTTTAGAGACGAAGTATGCAGATAATATTTTTAGTCGGTAATCCGTCGCTATAATTTTGGATATAAGTTTTTTTTATTGAAAATACTATATAAATTGTGGATATATATATATATATATATATTATGAATAGTTAAACAAAAATAAAATGAAAAAGAAGAAATATATGCACATATTATAAGTCGAATATATACAAAATGTATAAATACGTAACTGACCCATCAAAATATGGACGATCTAATCGTCTAATCCAGTCATGTGGTCGTCTGCAGCTGATGTGTCAGCACCAGATGCAGTATGTAGAGGGTCTGAAATCGTAAAAGGATCAACTGGAGGGTCTGAGGTCGTAGAAGGATCAACTGGGAAGTCATCAGGATAGTTGATGCCAAACACACGACCTCTCTAAATAAGGATCTGCATCTGCATACGCAATGCTCGCTCTCAATCTGCCATCTGTATAGATAATGTGCTCTGAATCTCATCGATAATCTGACGATGAAGGTCATCGAGCTGAGTCCTCAATGTCATCTGTACCACCTCATTGAACACCTCATCACTCGGGAAAAATGATCGCTCAGGTGGTGGAGGTGGAGGCGGTAGATTGGTGGACTGGTATTGGGAATGAACTGTTGATCCAAGTCCATATACCCTCTGCTTCTTCTTCCCCTTCGCTTCATACCACATCGCGTTCTCATCAACGGCTAGTGTAGATGGAGGGTCTGCACCTTGATCAGCTGATGAAGTGGCAGAGGAAGAACCAGTCGCATGTGCCTGGCTGGCAAACTTCATCAGCTCCTGAAAGCGAGCCTAAATAAGGAAAAAAAATTAATCGTTTAGAAAAGATATAAATATATAGAAATGTTGATCAAATTTTTTAAGTTGTGGAAAACTTACATGCACCTGTCGTGATCGCTCATCAATGAAAGTCCTATCATCATGCTCTTTCGTGTGAGAGTAATGAAAGAGTCGAGGAGCATATGGCTTGTTCCCATCCCTCTGAATCTGAAAAAATTGTGATATTTAATAAACAAGAATTAAAAACAATGAATAAAAAATTATTAATTAAATAATGTAACTTAAATTAGTTAGAAAACTTTACCAAATCCCTCTCATGCTGTATTATGGAGCGTGAACCGCATGAGTGGGTGGACATACTAGTCCCTTAACCTACCGGCTCGCTACGCCTGTTAGCGCTCCTCTGTGCACACTTGGCAACGTAGGTCGGGTCCTCCCACAGCTTCACCCACTCACTCCAGATGCCATATGGTACAGACTTGTTCTTCTCCTTATTCTTCTCCCACTTGTCCTTGATGTCGTGGATAGTGTCAGTGTACCGGTTGGCGGTGTGCTTGAAGAAAGATTGCTTGACAGCAGCCTTGCTCTCCACCCACCTATATAACTTTTGAAAAAAAAAGGAAAATGTTAGTTATTAGTTGTTAATAAAATAATTAAAAGAGAATAAATATTAAGTAAAAATATTACCCTAAACTCCCTCCAGTACATCTCCTGATCATCTCTCGTCAATGACTTCCAAGAGATGCCATAAGGCTTC
>CANYLF011169231.1:0-14008 GCA_948193215.1 Bocquillonia castaneifolia
TTTTAGTTAAGACAGAAAGATTCACTCCAAAAATCAAAAATTGCAAAAGTAAAGAAAAGTTACTAACACAATACCACTATATATACTACTCCTCTATCCCTAAAAACCCACGGAAACATTTCCACTTCCAAAGAGGATAGAGGGTATTACAGTAAATCGCTCATCGCTTTTAATGCTGTAATGGGAGAACGTGCTGAAGAGAAAACTTTATAACTACCCCAATGATAGAATTACGCCACGTCAAGAGAGCAAATGAAAAGGCGTGAATAACCCAAGAGTCAGAAATGCAAAAAGGAGGGAAAACTCAAGGTAACCAGAAACACCGGGAATGCATACTCGATAATACAATAAAAAGAGTAAGTGTTATTAATAGATATGTTACAGATATACAGGCATACATGGGAATGAATAGTTACAAGATTACATTACATTTCTTGATTCCGCCTCACAATCTCCTCGCCACACTCCCTAATTACCGCCACCTTATCTACCTCAGATAAGAAAGAAATGTCGCTGTCTGGAAACTTAGCCCGATAAAGATCTTCCAGCTGCATCCCATACCGGGATAGGCTATCAGTTATTAACTGCCCATTGTCTCGGGCAAGTTTAGCCCGGTACTCTTCTGTCTCTTGGCGGAGTCGGGCAAGCTCTATCTGAAGCGGTGAGGCTAGAGGCCCCTCAACGATAGGATGGGCCGGAAAGCCACCTTCATCAAGTGTCACCACCTCCAAACCACGTATAATAGGAGCAAGGCGGCGGTTCGAGTTCTCCACCTCTTGCCGAGAAGAGGCCAGCTGTTTCTTCAACTCATCATTCTTAGCCTGGATCTTCTCAAGGCTTGGCAAAGCAGCATTTACCATTTGAAACTGGGATCGGAGTTTCGACAGCTACCTCCCAAGCTCGATCTTCTCCCTATCCAACACGAGTGATATGTGTTAAGATCGCTTGCGATAACTGTCTAGCATTAAGATCCCCTCCATTTCCTATAGCTTATGATTGATTATACCCTGACACAAAGTATCAGACATATAATCCTCTTGCCAACGGCTGGGACCGCGACACTGGGAGATAAAATGCATCATCTGATCGCCGACATAAGGGTCCCAATAGTTGCTGCCTAGGGGGGAGCCGAGTGAAATCATCTTCATCCTCCCCTGTCGCTTCAGGCGGCAATCTCCTCCCAGAGCTACTTGCCACTGCCGCCCGTTTCCTTTTAAGATCTACTTGAGCAGACGGCACACGACCGGTTGAGGCCGTAACAACTGGGGCTGGTTGGGTGGATCTGACAGCAGGACTGGCGGGATAAGATTCAGTACCTCACCCAGTAAGGAGCCTAGAGGCAGGGGCTGAAGGTGGACCCATTTTCTTTGAAGGATTGGTGGATATAACGGGAGGAAAATCCACTCTCTTTGAGCCACCAAGAGAGCTAGAGGCATCTACAACTCCAACCCTATCCGTTACCAAATGTTTCTCCCTTTGAGTCACCTGAGAAGGCCAGATAAGCTATTTCCGGCTAGAAGCTGACAACCATTCGTCAATCCAACCTAAGGAATCATCACCCTGACGAATATTGCCCGATGAAGCGCCACTGGCAGGAACTAAGGACCCATGAAAAAACTGAAATTAGAGATACTGCATAAAACCCTTTGCCACCCCTAAATCAAAAGGATCAGTTATTTTAACACCATCACGAAGGAGGCACGCAACGTGAACCTGATCCTGGTTTAAGGCTAGCCGAGGTTTCCTGGAAACCCTTGAAGCACTTTCCTCTCGGCGGACAAGAGCTCGCATTAGCTCTTTTGCCGAACATTTCTTCTGCCGAACAGCCTCATTGATCTTCTCATACAAGATGAATTTATGAGGCGTGGGAGTGTCGGCCTGGTGGTCAGGGAGAGTCACTTTCCATTGTTTAAGCAAGTCATTGAAATAGGCATGCTCGACATAAGCATATATTCCCTGCTAAGAAGTTCCCACATCAGACTCTAAGCTGGCAAAAGTAAAACGCCTGGGTTTCAATAGAACGAAAGCGCTAGAACCGTAACGGGTGGGGTAATAATGATGAAGGAGGCGGTCAGTGGTCAAAAGCTCTTTCTGCTCCGAAAATAGTTCCTGAAGCGCCAACAATAAGCAAATCGTATTTGGATGCACTTGAGACAAAGGGACACAGAAATCTTGATGGAAAGAGGAAGCGATGTAGGGAAGTGGGAACCTCAAACCAGATTGAAGCTGCTCGTGATAAAAAAACTATCTTTGTTGGCTAAGAACTTACCAGCGCAGACACTTTACGCGGTGGACACGACAAGCTATAGTCGTCAGGAATGTGATAGATACGATGCCAACTTTCCAAGTCGGCTGGAACAGTGAGGCATTCCTATTGGTTCATTCTTTGGCGGAGAGTGTTCCAGTTGGTTGGATCGATATGAGCGAGACGCACAGGTTTAGCCATACGTTTGATACGGGCCATAAAACAACATAAGAAGCGGATAAATTGAAGGTAAGGCGGTTAAGTAATGATTTCCTCTACAAAGAAAAGCCAAAACTAGGGGCAAATGGTGAAATAGAAGAAAAAACACAAACCATCCCTCAAGTATTTAAACACATCAACATGACCAAAATAGCCTTACCCAACCCACCCAACACTCCGAAATCAGCACCATCTTGTCTTCTTGCACCAATTTCGAACACCTGTCTATTCCCGCCCACATTTATCACCACACCTAATAGACATAAATGTCTATCTGAGTCGTTTTCCCGTGGGGGGGACTAGTGATAGAGTAGGCTTATGAGCCCAATAAAAGCCCAAAGGCAAGTCACACTAAACACTCTCACAACCTTACTAAGACACTTGGCAACCCTCAGAAGTGACACGTTGCACATAAGAACACTATAAATACTCCAAGATTCTACAGATAAAAGATTTCAACTTCTAGCTTATTAATTACCACATTTAATACCCTAACTAACTTGAGTGTTGGAGTGAGACTCGGGACACTTGTCCCGCCCGACCTTTCTTCTCTTTGTGCAGAACTGACTCAAGAAGGCTGATACAACCAACCCCTAAGGCCGACACGAATCACCGCCATAACCATCACAGACTCAATAGACTAGACCACAGTCCAGATCCAATCCAGCACAGTCCTGTCGGCTCCATCAATTACAATACTAAAATGTAAAAAATCAGATAATTCAGTTAAAATTAAATACAAATAAAAAAGATTTGGAATTTTTAGCATTGAAAAGTCTGAAACCTTACACGAGGGATCATTTTGTAATTTTCCCTGCACTCGAAACGACGCCGAATAGCTAGCGAGGAAAAAAAATCTGCATTTCAACGTCTCTTTCGTCTGTCCCTTACCATAAACCATCCAAACCCGATAAAAGATTTTATAGGTTCCGTTGTTTAAACCCTCTTAGCCTGCAGGCTGTTGCAGAAGAGAGCAGTTTCATTAACATGCTTCTTTTTCCACCGCCACCACCACCATCTCCTACTCGCTTCCCTTCAATTAGTTCCATTACGTCCTCTATACACCTCCACCAACCGCCACTCTCCACCACCAACGCTTCCACCACCGCCACAACAAACTTCTCCCAGTCTTTTCTTTCTCTAAATTATAATAGCAATAATGACCAAAATGACCCTAACGATATTCTCTCTCTCCAAAGCCGCCGTTACGATTTCACTCCCCTTCTTAACTTTTTATCCAGTCAGACTTCTCCTTCTTCAAATCCAGACACGCTAGACGTTACTGAGTTCCAACTCGCTGAGTCTTACAGGGCTGTACCCGGTCCACTCTGGCACTCGCTTCTTAAATCACTCACTTCTTCTTCCTCTTCTATCGGTTTATCATACGCCGTCGTTTCTTGGCTTCAGAAACACAATCTTTGCTTCTCTTATGAACTCCTCTATTCGATTCTAATTCACGCGCTTGGTCGCTCAGAGAAGCTATACGAAGCTTTTTTATTGTCTCAGAAACAAGCTTTGTCTCCATTAACATACAATGCTTTAATTAACGCATGCGCTAGAAATAATGAGATTGAAAAGGCTATTAATTTGATTTCGCGCATGCGAAAAGATGGGTACCCTTCTGATTTTGTTAATTATAGTTTGATTATACAGTCTCTTGTTAGGTCTAATAGGATTGATTCTTGTATTTTGCAGAAGCTTTATAATGAAATTGAGTGTGATAAGCTTGAACTTGATGTACAGCTTTGTAATGATATAATTGTTGGTTTTGCTAAAGCTGGTGATGTTAATAAGGCTATGGAGTTTCTAGGCGTGGTTCAAGGGAGTGGATTGAGTGTAAAAACGGGGACTCTTGTTTCGGTTATTTCGGCTTTGGGTAATTCTGGAAGGACTCTTGAAGCTGAAGCCATTTTTGAAGAAATGAGAGATAATGGATTGAGACCTAAAACTAGAGCTTATAATGCTCTTCTTAAAGGTTATGTGAAAGCTGGTTTGTTAAAAGATGCTGAACTTATTGTTTCTGAGATGGAAAAGTCTGGAGTTTCGCCTGATGAATTTACTTATAGTTTGTTAATTGATGCTTATGCTAATGCGGGTAGATGGGAAAGTGCGAGATTTGTGTTGAAAGAAATGGAAGCGAGTAATGTCATGCCTAATTCTTATGTTTTTAGTAGGATTTTAGCTAGTTATAGGGATAAAGGAGAGTGGCAGAAATCTTTTCAGGTTTTAAGGGAAATGAAGAATAGTGGGGTTAGACCTGATAGGCATTTTTATAATGTAATGATTGATACTTTTGGTAAATTTAATTGCCTTGACCATGCAATGGATGCCTTTGATAGGATGTTATCTGATGGTATAAAGCCTGATAATGTTACTTGGAATACCCTTATTGATTGCCATTGTAAGGCAGGGCTGCATGAGAGAGCGGAGGAGTTGTTTCAAGAAATGATGGAAAAAGGGTATTCACCTTGTACCACCACATTTAATATTATGATTAATTTATTTGGAGGACTCCAGAGATGGGATGATGTGAAAAGCTTGATGGGGAATATGAAAGGTCTGGGTCTAATGCCTACTGTCGTAACATATACTACACTTGTTGATATTTATGGGAAATCAGGAAGGTTTAGTGATGCAATCGAGTGCTTGGAGGACATGAAGTCTGTCGGATTGAAGCCATCTTCTACTATGTATAATGCTTTGATTAATGCATATGCACAAAAGGTATATCCTTCCTCAAAACTTACCATGACTATATCTTATCATAAACTGATTTTGGTTACAGTTTGTAATATGGTTACCAACTCAATTAATTTGCTATTGTTTCAGACTGTGTTCCACTTAAAAACATAAACCAAATTTGCATTAATAAAGTTTATAACACCTTTGATTCCTCATCTTCTTGTGAATTGGTGGATTATCTAGACTGTTATCATTTCAGTCATTATCAATACACTTCTGCATTGCATAGTCTGTGCACTCGAGATGACTGGCATAGTCCTTCACATATTCATTTTTTCATCTCTGTTGAGATGCTGTGGTATTATCTCTTCATTGATGGAGAAGCTGTACAAGATGCTCATTGCTTTTGAGAATCACCAACAGTTCTGTTTTATTTATTCTCAGGGTTTATCTGAACAAGCAGTAAATGCATTTAGGCAAATGAGAGCAGATGGCCTAAAGCCTAGTCTATTAGCTCTTAATTCATTGATCAATGCATTTGGTGAGGATAGGAGAGATGCTGAAGCATTTGCAGTGTTGAACTACATGAAAGAAAATGTGAGTACTGATTACGTGGCATTCTATACTACTAATTTCCTGGAATCTTAAAAGGTAGATATTGTTCCTTTTTCCATTTCTTCTGCAATTTTTTATATCCACTGGTCCTTGGAACCGCAGGATCTGAAGCCAGATGTGGTAACATATACTACACTTATGAAAGCCCTGATTCGTGTTGATAAATATGATGAGGTATGATACTGCTTGTGTCACTTGAAAGACATATGATGACTGTCAAACATTACAAAAAATAGATAATATTATTTGTTTTTCTTATGTATTGGCTGTTTCAAGTTAATATTATGGTTACTAAAAGAATACATTAGTCAGATGTTACTAAATGTTGCTAAAAAAATACATTACTCCAATATTGCTAAACGTTTACTAAAAATAGGTAATATCATGGTTTCAGGTGCCATCGGTGTATGAAGAAATGATTTTGGCTGGGTGTACTCCGGATAAGAAAGCTAAAGCGATGCTACGGTCTGCATTGAAATACGTGAAGCAAACACTAAATTTATAGTTGAGAATTGAGGATATTCCTGGCCAACCTTTAGGGTCCATTGTCATGGACTCTGCACTTCTCATTGACTCATAGTCTAGGTTGTTGCTCATTTGCCAATTTGAGGTTTGTGGCTGCAATCTTTTCGAGAATTGATAATCTTACTATCTGATGCAGTGCAAATAACTCTTACAGTTTCAGTTCTGGCATGTTTTCATAGTCAAACATAAGCAAATTTCTGCAAATTCATGTATTGTAGAACATCATATGTTTGAACTCCTCTAGTGAAAGACTGGCTTTGAGGCTGTTATTATGTTTTTGATAATTGGCATTCAGGTTGCTAAGTTATATGTGCGATCACACTCATAAACTATGTATAGGCATACTTGTAAGCTTTAAGAATGATTAAAATACTTGTTGTCACTTTATCAAATGACTTGTATTCTCTTTCGTTGATGACCTTGCAGGAACTACTTGATGCCTGCTCATTCATAAAAAGAACTCTAGCCCAGGAGCAAGGAAATTTGAGATCCAAAAACTATACCTAACATAAACACAAATTTGAGGTCATCATCGTTGGCCCTCTCTTTCAGATTGTAATTACTGTATTTACCAGAAATAGCAAATAAACATAGATTTGTTGTCTGTCATGTAAAACAATCACACCGATATCAACAATATTGCATCATAAAGGGCACCAAGTGTAATTTCTCAATTGAATTGAATGCCTTTTTTACTATGCAATCGATACGTATCAAAAGAACTGGTGGCTTTTCTATGGGATATATGTAAATGGTTCATTTCATGATGATGACACAGAAAATAAGACTTATGAAATACATTTGACAATAGGATTTTCCTTGCGTCCCTTGATGATCCCACAGGCTGTGTAATCCGTTTAAAATTAACCTTCCATAGGTCAATAACAATCTCACGACATTGGAAATAGAAATAGAAATAGAATCGGATTGTATCATGTTATGTGCATTGCCTATATTTTGAAGAAATGTCAGCTCTCAGTATTTCTAGAGCAACCTGCAGTTTGTAATTGAAGTGTGCAGGCACACAAATTGAAAGTGCAATACTGTGGATGCAGTCAGCAATAATCGTGCAATTCATTCAAAGCAAACATGTCGTGTTGTGGCGAAAAATGCCCTATATGAATGTAATTATACAAGATATAACCTCTTCTCTAAGAATATAAATACATCTCTCTCTAGCGCATGCATGTTATCCGATAGAGACTATAGGTCTATTAGACTTGCCTTTTGAAATTCTGGAACAAAACATGAACAACAACAAAACTGAGGACAGCAAGAAGAGCCTAAAATATGTTCTTATCTCTTGCATCCCTAGATCAAGCACCTCCATCTTCTTGCCATATCTATTTCTCCTCTCCATCAGGTACCCGTCCAGATATTCATCTATGGATACCCACTTGTCGGACGCGGAGGCCTTTGAAAGGGAATCATCTAATTGTAGAGGTCCCAATCTAAATATTGTGAAGAAAGCAGCAGACCAGTCGTTGAGAACTCTCTGTGCCAAAAGGATCATACAGTCAGTTCTATTTTATCTACCATATGAAATCTGGGAAATTGGAACCATCGATTTTACAAGAAATTAAACATACATTGAAGGTGGTAACATCCACAGGATTGAACATTTTAAAGCAGTCTTTTGATGAGGCTGTTCCATCTCCATAAATCTGCCGGCGATTGAAGAAAATATAAACAATTAAGTACTAATCTTTAATCAATTCTAATGAAATGTCACATTTCACAAACCTCAAAGGTGAACGCCATCGGCACATTTACGATGTCATACATGTAATCTGTTGCTGTCCCATGAGCAAGATACCTAAATTTATGCATAAAATACAAAAAATAAGCATGATAAACTTGTAATGTTCCCATATGGCACAACCACACTGATGACCATTAATGTTCTCCAGCCTGAATAGACTGAATCATTTTACACTAACGAAAAAACATTTCCGAATCATTTTACACTAAAGAAAAAACATTTCTTAAAGTAAAAAAGGAAACCTAGAGCACTGAAAACATAAAAGCATATGCAAAAAGGACATGGTGGCTTAGTAATGACTTAAATTTGTATACAAGAATTAATATCCACCACCTAATTGCTGCTCATTCTATCTAACTGTGATCCTGCTATATAAACTGCTATGTATGATAGACTCATGTAGTAAATGGAAAAAATTGAAGTTTTGGTATAAATTCGACAAGCCTGCTGGACAGCCATTTCTAAACTACAACAAAGAAAACATAAGCATACTTCAATATTAGCAAAAAGTGCATCCTGGGGTTTATAATCCCTTGTGGCACTTTAGTATATTATACAGTAAGCCTAACAACATATGACCGGCACTCTGAATCATAACAGAAGATAATCGACATTTCCACAATGTGGATAAATTTATGTGATAGTAGGACAGATGAATAACAGGTTCTCAATGAAAAGATAACTAACCCAACAGAACCTCCCCCTGAACCAATCATGCAATTCTTGTGACAATGAGCTTGGTTTAGTTCACTAAGCAACGACCTCATCCGCCATGAGTGTGAATCATCAGGGGTTGTGTTCTTGTGATCATATGGCATAAATAAAGCCTGAAAAGACAAAATAAATAAAATATGAGATCATGCATTGTAAATGATAACACAAGCCTTTAACAAAAAAATGAGGCGGTAAGCATTGAGAACAAAACCACATTCTTTGAAAGAGCGAGAAGTCAAGCACAAAAGGCGTCTGGAGATTTGAAGTGAAACATGCTGAAGCCTAGCTCAGTCAAGTTCACGTTTACATCCTAACCAAGGGTACTTACAACCTCAGTGTATTTAGAGAGGTCACCATTTAACTTGTGCATAAAACCAACTGCCAAAATTGGCCCAGAATTTGTTCTCGAGATATAAGGGAAAGTGGAAATATTAAAAGAATACCTTAAAACTAGAAAGATTTATGGAAAACAGACAGACACTTCACAACTCATTTTTAATGGCACATCCATCATTTAATAATATGAACTTGGACATACATCAGGTTAGCAATTGGGGAAATGCAGATGAAAAACTTATTCTCACTTACCTCCATTCCAGAATGCACATTAACCCATATATGAGGATCAAACGATAAAGCAAGTTTCCGCATTATCTGAGTTTCAGGCTCACTGAAAGGAGCAGTGCCAGGATTTTCTTCATATGGATCATAATCCTATAAACAGATAAGTAGCAGATTTGAGACAAAGAGACCACATCACTTAACAGCATATTGCACATTATTTTTATATTGTGTGCATTTAAAATTATACTTGAAATTGCCAAGACATTACATCTTCAGAAGGAAACATTGGAGAAGCACTTCTAGTAGAAAATACAGAGTAGAACCCAAAGGGGTTAAGAGTGATCGAGAATAGATACCTTCTCCTTTTTGCCCCAATCAACACTCCAATTCCGGTTGAGATCCACTCCTCTTCCTGCCACATAAAGAGAATGTTAACTTCCATATCTTTATTAAAGATCATAATGAATTACTAAAATCAATGTATAACCATTTCTCCTCTCACAGAGATGTCCATCTTCAACTAGTTTGCGGCCATTCAAATTTTCCATAGGCACAACCTGTAAATCAATGGAAATTAGCATTTCTGAAGCATCAATGTTTAATGAAGAAGACGTGCTAAATAAAGATGACAGCTACATTAGAGACATTTGAATACATTTTACACAACTCAAGGATCATAAGAAGTTACCTTTATAACAAGCTTGTCAAGAGTACTGTTCAAGAAAGTTGGACTTATATTGGGAAGAAACTGTTCTTCACTTAAGACGGACAAGATCCGATATGCAAGTTCTGATGTAATGAGCTCCCTCCCGTGCTGCCCAAAACTCTGGAAGACAAGGAATCATCTGTCAAGATTCAAGAAAACCAGCAATCACCAATCTGAGATAATCTTGTCCACTACTTCTCAAAAATGAAAATAGGGATAGAAAATATACTAGTCTTCTCAATCCCTCTTCCCTTATCATCTAATCATAATCACTAATAATTTCAGTTTTTTTTTTTCACTTTTCTTCATCTTCAGCAAATGAGAAAAAGTAATGCCTAACGAGTAATAACAAATGGTTGAATATGAAAAATCTGAAATGAAACTACAGTTGCAGTAATCTTACAAGAAGTATCCGAAACTTGGACCGGTCATCACCCTCTTTCCTACTCCTGCAATAAGTAACTACAGTGATCTGTGCTTTGTAACCTTTGTTTTCTGTTTTAATAGTCTCCAACTAAAAGGAAAAAAGAAAAGCATTGCAAAAACTGTAAGTTCTAAAGCTTCACAAATGAAAGCAACAGCAATTAACAAAGAACACATACAGTGAGTTTATCTGGGTGACGATGAACCAATCCATTTATTTGCTCCAACAAATCAACACTGCAAATCACAAAATTTAATGACAAGACATTATTATAATACTTGAATTAAAGCAGATCATCAATTAAGAAATGATCGAAACTAGACACACGAACAAAACAAAATAAAAAAAGATTCCCCCTTTATTATTATTACACAAGATTCACAAAAAAATCTTTTAATCTTGAAAATGGAAAATGGAAAAGACCCCATGAAGAAAAGGGTGGTGGTAAAAAAGCAGTAAGAGGGGAAGATGAAGACAAAAGATTGAAGCTTTTTAAAAACAACAAATCAACAAGAAGGAACAGAGAGAGAGGAATTCACCTTGAATGGTAGAGATCTCGATTGATAGGGGTAAGAGTGGAATTAGAAATACAACTGACAGGTGAAAAGCAAGCAATAAATAGAAAAAGGAAGAAAGAGAAGAGAGAAGAAGCCATATGGGTACAAGAATTTTGAACAGGAGAGCAAAAAAGAAGGTCCTTTCTTGCTCTTCTTGTTCTGGTTCTTGCCTTCTTTCTTCCCTTCTTTTTACTCATAATAATAATAATAATAAGATTTTCAGGGGAGAATTGTTATACTTAAATCAATTATTCCAACTCAGTTATTTATGTTCTTCAGGCAAAACATCAAGAAACAATAAACGAAAAAGATTCAAACGTAACACTTTTGTCCCAAAGGTGACAGTGAGAGAGAGAGGGAAAGGAAGGGCGAGTTCTGTGTCAAAGGAAATAAAATTCCATGTTCAACGGCCTTAACATGTACTACTAGGATTGGTTATTTCATTTTTTGACTAAATAAAATAAATTAATCTTGATTTTTCTTATAGCCATTTGATCTGAATGAATAATATGAAAGCTGCTGATCTGATCCGATCCAACAAATCCATAATCTGAACGTGGATAGGACCCACTATAGGTTGTTGGACATGAAAATGGTACTAGTGAAGTGGGCACAAGACAAAGTTGCAATAAATAAAGAAGAGGAAGAAGAATAGAGCATTCCCAAATCCCCACCCCATCATCCTCTTGGATAGTAGTAATAATAAAAATCAGATGGGCTATCATTGCTTCCTATTATAGACAGATAATACTAATGACCACCCAAGCCCACAAATCTTTCCTTCTCTTTAAATGCCTATTTTATATTTAACCCATAATTATGACCTCCTGGTTCTTTAGCAGAAGTAATAGTAGTTTTTAGCATGGTTATTAGGAAACAAATCATGCCATTATAGTTTAGTTTAGGGATTAGTTTCGGCCTAATCTATTGTTGATTTGCTTTTTAAAGAAATTATATCCTAGATCCAAAAGTAGGATTATTACAAATGATATAGAAAAAACTTTCATTTCATATTCTTACACCATGAAACTGCCAATCGCAAAGTTTGTTACATTTCTATTGAATTATTATACATGAACTAGTTGGTAGTCCGCGTATTCTGCGGAATATTTTGATTGTTATAAAAAATTATGAAAAAATTAGATATAAGTCAACAATTATTTATATATAAATAAATTAACATTAAATTTTTTGATAGTTTTTACTACCCGGGTATCCAGAATCCCATTTGGAGCCACAACTAATCTCGGGT
The DNA here is from genome assembly GCA_948193215.1 of Bocquillonia castaneifolia. NCBI lineage: Eukaryota > Viridiplantae > Streptophyta > Magnoliopsida > Malpighiales > Euphorbiaceae > Bocquillonia > Bocquillonia castaneifolia. Next base: position 12,266 of record CANYLF011169231.1, read on the forward strand.
TGAGTGAATTCAATTTTGAAAGCACATTCTCCCCATGTGATCCTAAAAATCAAACTCTATATTATTAAAAAATTTATTTTGAATTACAACTAAAAATATTAGCTGCATCTTTTAAACAAATTAAATTTCATGTGTAGTTGTTTAATATTTATTAAATTTTTAGATTTTTTATATGAAAGTTAAATGTCACGACCCTAATTCGGGTCAGACCGGCGCTAAGGAATGGATAGGTTTAAAGCCATCAAAACCCGTCACAAGCCTAACCCAAACACCATCCAACCCAAAACTCGCTTTAAAATCATATAATATGTGCTAAAATCCAATTTTCAATTCCATTTAAAATCACTAATTAATATTTACCATCAATAAATTATATAATGAATAATAAAGAAAATAAAGAAATAAAAATTAAAAAATATAACGCAACAATATGTCTCTTTTAATTCAAACAACAAGACTCTAACTTCTACAGCTGTAGAGTAACTAGAATTAACAATAAATAAAATATTAAACCTTGCAGGGAAAGGAATTGCAAGGCTGACACTAAAGGGACAGTCCGACTCCTTAGGGAAACGTGAAAAATTCAATAAATTGAGGGGAGTCAGACCTCACTGAGTGAATTAATATTATATCTATATTATACAACCTAAATACACACAATCAAGCAATATATAAATAGATAATATATACATGCACACATGCATTACAATAACGAAATTTTCAAAACAGAAATCAGTACAACCAATCAGACAGACAATGATGGAAGACTGAAGTAGAACACCTAACAATCCCACTATACCCAATATAATAAATATGTCACTTGTATCCAATATAGGTTCTCTTAATCCAATATCAGTATCTAGCGTCTGAGCTACTTGAGCATGCCGCAGAAAATAACAGTACGAACTCCTAAGTATTCTCGAGCATGCCACCGTCATCAATAAATAGGATCGGCCCCCGAGCTACTCGAGCATGCCCCGTCCTTATAACCATAAGCAATATTCACATACCTGACTCCTGTGTACACACAGCCTGGTGACACCCACCAGGTAGCTCGTCCCACAACTATCCTCTAACCGTTCACAACACAAGTATAGCACAACATTCATATGCATAGCAGCACAGTAATATCAAATAACATAACACATATTCTATATGTATAAGTATATTTAAATCAATTAAATATCAATAGTAAACATAGCATTTATAATATAAGTTCAACGAATAAGCAAATATATATATATTAGCATGCAATTCATCTAAGTATAATATAAACATAATATTAATTCACAGATTTTCATGAATACTTATCCTTTGTCAAATCCACAATTCCGAAGCGGCATCTCTTTAAGCTAATCAACCTAACCGATTTAGATGAGAATAAATATTTTATTAGAAAAGGAAACGAAACTAAATTCTAATAATCCTAACTCTAGATTCCTATACAAGCAATTAATAACCGTTCCTATTACTTAAGGATATATCGCAACCTATTATATTATTACTCTAACTCGATATCACGTTTTACGAGAAAATTCTACCGAAAATTTGACAGAACCTCCCCTGTAAAACGGACATCTCTCCACCAAAGTGGAGCTCATCCTGCATTGAAAACACACTTCTATATTCTCATCCAGTTACCAGGCCTACCAAAATTACCCAGATTTACCAAACACAACAATTTCAACATAAAACAATATCATCTATATTTATACATTGTTCAACTTAGCGCACCATTTATAT
>CANYLF011169777.1:0-11110 GCA_948193215.1 Bocquillonia castaneifolia
TGAAAAATAGCATGTCTTGTTGTACTAGTAAGTATAACAATGCGAAGAGCATGGTACCCCATATAACGAAGGAAAATGAACTATCATCAATCATCATGCACAACAAAGTTTACTTCCTCCCCCATCCTCATCCTAAAAGACACCTCCTAAAAGAATAGTCTTTAAATAATAAAATCACGTAATAATTTTTATTAAAATATATCATATTTTAATGAATCAGTAATTGTTTCACCTCTTTAATTTTATTTTCTCCATTAAAAATTATGGGTTTTATTTTGTATTTTTTACCATCTTGGAATGTAAGTACCTCTCTCTCTGTCTCTATGTCTTTCTTTCTTTCTTTCTTTCTTTTCTTTTTCTTTAATATAAAGGAAGTGGAGAGTAGGGCTGTGCATAACCGAACCGAACCGATTTTTTTTTAAATCATAAAATCGAACCGAATCAAATTATATTTAGTTAAGATCGAATTAATTCGGTTCCGTTCGGTTTTGGCTAAAAGGGTAATTTGATTTGATTTTTAGTCTAAAATTCGGTTCGATTTTCGGTTCGGTTCGATTGTTTTGTCAAAAATCATAAACCAAACCGAACTGAAATTTTAAAAAATTTTGAAAATTAAAACTGAACCGAACCAAAATTGACCGGTTCGGTTCGGTTATTCGGTCCGGTTAGGTTTTGCACACTCCTAGTGGAGAGTCATTGACTCGACTTCAATCTAGGCCAAAATATACCAACAATAACATCAAACAAAATCTTATGAAGAATTACAAAGTCAGCTTGAATAGCAGATCCTATTCCAAGATTATGCACCAAGTCTACCTACCAATCCTTAACAGGTCCCCTAACTAGACCACCTTGTAATTATAGTTCCTTTTACTATTCATTTTGTCTTAAACTTATAATTTATTTTTCTATTCTGAATATTCATTCTTCATTTTTTTTTTACTTTTAGAGAATAATTATCTTATAAATTATTTATAATACCTCTTTATGCTAATCATCATAAGCGAGAATTTCAACTCAGATTTATTTATTAATTATTGGGGTAATTACGATTTATCCCTGTATTTTGCCCTAATACACTGTTTATCTCCTAACATTTTAAAATTGTATTTTTACATCCTTACATTTTCCGAAATTATACTGAAAACTCCCTCCGTTAATGTTTCATTTAGTCAAACCGTTAGTCAACTTAATAAAAGTTTAGATATACAATTTACCCCCTGTAATTTATCATATTATACTAGTTACCCCTGTATTTTTTAAAAAATAAAAGCATTTTCAATTAAAAATATTCTTAATATTAAAAGTGGATTAAAACATAATATTAAAATTAAATTTTGATATTAAAATATAATAAATTTTATACACACAAATATCTTAGTTTTTTTTTCTTTAAATTCATAAAATTTATTGATACTTTAATTTGACTATATAATTTTAATACATACTTCTTCCGTCCCAAAAGTGTTGCTAAATTTGACTATTTCACAAAAATTAAAAAAATCAACAAAAGTCTTGTATTTTTTTCATTTTCACTCTTTGATTGAAATTATAAAAAAATGCATTAGATTTTCATACAAGTGTTATTATAAGGGTATATGGGGAAATTAAGTGACAAATATTAGTAAATTTTTTGAAACATAAAAAATGGATCAAATTAAGTTTCTTTGGGATGGAAGGAGTCTATAATTAAAGTACAATAAAATTTATAAATAAACATATTAATTTATTCGATATTAATATTTTTATCTTTTAATTTATAAAATTTATTAATACATTAACTTAGCTATGTTTATAAGAATTTAAACTATAATAAAAAATAATATTTTAGAATTATGCAATCAAATTTTAAATTTTAAAATTTAAAATAAACTAAAATAAGATGATTTATTTTAAAATAAAAATATCCAAAAAATAATTTAATATCTAAATATTTGTTATTATTTTCTAATTTAACTATATTTAAAATTTTAGTTAAAATCAACTATAATTTAAATTATAGTCAATTTTGAAAAAAAAATAAATTAAAAAAGTTATTTTAATCTATTTATCTAAAGGGATAATCAGTATAATATAATAAATTACAAGAGGTAAATTGTATTTTCTAAACTTTTATTGAGTTGACTAACATTTTAACTAACAAAAACATTAACAAGGGATTTTCAGTATAATTTGGAAAAATGAAAGGATATAAAAATAATTTGGAAAAATGAAAGGATATAAAAATATTTTTAAAACGCCAATGACAAATAGCGTAAATAGGTCAAAATACAAGGGGCAAATCGTAATTACCCCTTACTACTTCATACGGTGTTTCGAGAAGAATTACACAATTTGCGGTCTAAAAATCAAGTTTAAATATTGTACCTTTAAAAACCAATCATAATTTTAGAACGAAAAGAGCATCTTTACAATGCCTTCATTTACTAATCAAATAATTATTAGACGAGATAGTTGAAAAACATTATTAAACAGATTCTGTTGGAATTCCTAAAGAATACATTTTATTTATCAAGAAGAATATTATAGAAAAGTTACAATATTAACTATAAAAACTACACTTTCTCAATCAACGTGAAAATGATCATAAACCTTCGATATTGAAATGGAGTTATAAATATGGAAATGATTTTTAAGAAATTGATACAATAATTAACATTCCAAATGGAAAAGTAGACTATGATTTCATAAATCTAAAAAAAATAGTGAACTATTGTATATTTTAGGATGTAGGAAGCAGAACAAAAACCTGGATGGTACAGTTGGCAATGGCAGATAATAAATGTCTTATTGTTTAACTATCACCTTCACTGTACATCATATCTTCTATGCTTTCCTTTTCCAATATACAGCGACATAAAAGATAAGCTCACTGGTAGATGCCGGCTGGTGATGCAAAACACTAGGTGCACAAATCTTAGTCTTTTTGGTTACTGATATTTCACTAAAGCACATCTTATGATTTCGTTTTCTCATCTGCTCCATGAAACTTTCTACCGGCTTCGACGGCTTCTCTGTATGTATGGCAACAGTTAAAAACTACACTTATAGATGCAGAAAGAAAACCAGTATCAGTATGCTCAATGAATGGAAGTCACTAGTTTAGCAGAGTTACTAAAAGACGCAAAAAGGCCAGGTAAAAATTAAGATGCTGCTTCATTGGGAAGAAACTAACTTGTTGCTTCCTTTTACACATAGATCCTACAGATTCTGACAGCTCTCCCAGTCCCAGTGTACTAATATCAAGTAGTAAATTATAAATGTTATTTCTGAACCAATAAGGAACTTGGCTAGAATATTAATTTTCAAAACCTAGTGAATCCTATTGATTCAGCAACTTGATATACCAAGTTGCTTCCATTACCCTTAACAAACTAAGATAATTATTGAGGCAATCTTTTCAATTGACCTAGAAAACACCTTTTTTTTTTGCCCAGAACAGTTTTTATTATCCACTGTCGACCAGAATTTGGCACATCCTAAATTTATTAGGAGAGGATGGTAAATGGCAATGCATAGAATATTGGAAATTTAGCTGTCATGCTAAATTGAGGAAGAAAATTTAAAGCAGGAAATTTGAGGAGCATTTCACAAACCTGAATGCAGCCACAAGCTCCTTATTTTCAGGGTCAAGCTTCACACCTTCATAAAATGAATTTGCAGCTTCATCGAACCTCTGCAATTAAAATGCAGCCACAAAAGGTTAAAAGACTGCAGATCTTGGTATCATACATATCAAAGAGAGAGAAAGACAGGAAAGAGACGAGAGCATGCCTGCAATAAACGCAAAGCTGCACCTTCCCGATAGCAAGCTTTTGTCCAATCTGGTCTTAATGATCTGCATGTCTTTGCATCAGCTAAGGCATGCTCACCTTGTCCCAATCGTAACCAACAAAGGCTTCTATTTGAAAACAAAGTGGCATCATTGGGGTCTAGATCAATTGCCTGCAAGTGCAACGTCGAACCATCATCAAGTCAACTTCCAAAAAGGTCCAATTTATTATACAACTTAGGGCACTCTTCTATCAGTGCTCACAATTAGCCATTAGTGATTAGTGTACAACCAGTAGGCAACTGATATTTTCCATGCTTGAGTAAAACAAGTTTAGAATTTTAAAAATGTTCAATTCTAAGATGTTTATCAAAAGATCATATATTGTACCGTAGATCAAAGGATCTAAAAGGGATGGGCGACCTTATTTATTTTCTTGTTCGGAAGGATGTCATTCGGCATGCTTCAAACATAAAATGACATCAACTCACGAATAACATACTTGAGAACATAAATAGAGAACTAATGAAACTCTCATGTTACAAAAATTTAATGTAGTATGAATACCATACTTGAGTATAAGCATCCACAGCCATATGAAAATCCTTTCTCTTAAATGCATCATCTCCTCTTGCTTTTGCTTCTGCAGCTCTCCTCTTCGCTTCAGGTGATACCTCAGGAAGATTCTTTTGGAGTACAGTGGTGCCCTCTGTAGCAGAATTGTCTCTTAGATTTGTCATTTCTTCCTGAAAAAAAAAACACATGGGGTAAATCCAAAAGTTTGATACAAACTAACCACAGGCAACCACCAAGTTGAAAATAAAAATGCACCCAGGTGAATAATAGTATGAACATCCATGCTCATTCATAATTATAATATCCACCTCTCAGCATTCAAGGTATCAATCCTTTTACGAGAAGCACGCAACCAATTTCATTCATATAAGGATCAAAGTGAACCTCAGTCTTAAACTCTTCTGAAAAGAAGATAACAGCCCATACTCAAATTTTTGAACTGAATTGACAAATTATATATCATGCTAGTGAAGCTCACTCACTTGGAGCCCTAAATTTGGAATTAACTCATTAAGGATCTATGTACCTGTTGTCTTTCAGTTTCAGAATGCATATTTCCAAGAATTCCATCAACAGTCCAATCTGGAATACCTTGAACTTTTGATGTCAGGGGAAAAAGGATCTCAACAGCTGCACGATTGCCTCTAGCTGCTGCAACCTGTATTGGTTTCTGGCCATCCTGCGAAGCAAAAAGAACTAACAATCAAACTCCTAACAATATGAGCTGTCAATTCAACTAGAAAATAGATAAAAGAAAAACAAGAGAAAAATTCATCAAGTAAATGAATACAAAGATGGAGGCACCTCATCAATGAAATTAGGATCAGCTCCTGCTTTTAGCAAACAGTTCAATAGATCTGGGCTTCCATTATCAGCAGCAATGTGCAATGGAGTGGCTCCACCAGCAGAAATATTGACATTAGCACCTGCCTGCACATATAGAAAAGCACAAAACCATATAAACACAAGTACTAATCTTTAAAGACACCAAACATCAAAAGCAGAAGCATCTCTAACATCTTGCTAAAGCTTTACCATGACAAATATTAAAAATTTCATATTGTGTAAATAATGTAATAATGTGTTAACTGCAAGATCAAACAGTTTTGACACTTCAGTATCATAAGGGGTATGTCTCCATTGCACCTGTCTTACTACAAAAACGACCCTTATTTCAATGCTCAGTGAAACAAAAGACCATTATCAATGCCAAAATGAAAATTTCTTGATGAATCCAAATAAACCATTTTACTCAAGCTTATTTAATTAAACAAACCTTTTTTTTTAAGGCAATCTATAAATGAAGATGACTGGAAAATCTCAAGAAGATGATCAGAAATCCAACCCATACAAAGGAAGAGGCAAATAGAGAGTAGATCATCAAACCATAACAGCAAATAGGCTTTCGTAAGCATCAACAATGGGGGAAAATTGAACTTGTGCCTTTCTAATCTCAATTCCAGATAATTTTATCTTAAAACTGAGAATGCAACAGTATCAAACTTGAAAACATCAAGCAAAATGTTAGAGGATTAAACAAGATACCTGAATCAATAATTCTAAGCATGCTAATGAACCAGCTGCAACAGCTGACAGTACTGGAGTTATATTATCTTCAGTTTCAGCGTTAGGCTGCCAAAGAAAATCACAATAATATAAGAAAAATTTTATGGAATGCCAAGAGCGTAAAAAATAAACATTCCTACTTCTAGAAACAAAGATTTCGCAAAATAAAATCTAGAGGATAATAGCTTAAAAAAAAGGCTCGCTGAGCATAATTTATAGATCATGACCCATTTTGAGACAGTTGAGCTTGGGCAATTTGCTTTCCCTTTGAAAGCTTTCCAATAAGAGCGAGAATGGTAACTTATGAACTTTCCTCTCTCTCTCTCTCTCTCACACACACACACACAAACAATAGAAAAAGACAATGAAACACAGAAAAAGATACACGATTCAGCATTCATTATTCATGAACAAAAACAATAGTTACATTAGCATGGTGCTCCAACAAAACTTTCAAAGCTTCAGGCTGAGCATGACCAGCTGCCCAAATTAGAGGAGTGCCAGAATCACCTTGTGAATCAACCTCAACACCCTTGGAAAGTAAATACCTTAGCAACTCTATATTTCCTGCAAGCAAGCACAATGCATATTAAAGTAAAACTCCAAATAGAGGCCAAGTGAACGCAAGGAATAAAGTTAATATATGGTATAGTTCCATTTCGACTATGTCATATGCAAATTTTATAAATGGAGCAAAGACCGTGCTGCAGACACACTAGACGTGCTAGCTTGGCCCCTGCAACTACAGAGAAAGAAGGATAAAAAAAAAAAAAACAGAAGTACCTATTCCAGCAGAATGATGCAAAGAAGTTGCGCCTAAATCGCTTGCTATAGAAGGATTGGCACCATGTTCAAGAAGGTATATTGAAGTGTCCGTATGTCCTTGCCGTGCAGCATGAATAAGAGGAGTCTCACCTGCATGCAAGTAACAAAACCCCACAAAAAGAACAGGCCTAAGACAACATTGAACAAGTAACCAAAAATTAATAGCTGAAGTTCATCTTCCCAATTGAATTCACGAAATTCACACTGAAAAATAAGAAAAGGTCATGAGACAATTCTGGAAAAAGAGAATGCAAATGTCAGAATGCACAAACCATCATCATCTTTTGTGTCCACATCAAGCTTCAAATCCTCAACTAAGTACTTGCAAACTTCGGTCTTCCCTTCCCTTGCTGCAAAATGAAGTGCACCTCTTTTATTAGCATCCTTAATATCTGCCACAGTTTTTGCCATCCCCTTCCCATCATCAAGCTGAGCAGCTACATCTATTCAAGCAAAAGCCAAAAAGATCAAACGACCTAAATAAAAAAAAACCAAAAAAATTAAGAACCCAGATGCCAATTGACTAGAAAGTTACTTTTAAGAAGATCCAAATTGCCAGTACATGCAGCATTAAGAAAGTTTTGAACTTTCTGTCTCACTGTAATCACAATAAAAAAACATAAATAAATCAGACTTTTTAATTGGAAAAAGAAAAAACTTGCAATTTATACACTAAGACCAAAAAGAGAAGAAGAGTTGTAACCTGCAAGAGCATGAGAAGCATCAAGGGCCATTCCTAGTTAATGCAAAAACAGAGCTTTTCTCAGGTTTCTGCTGTAAAGATGCTGCCTTTTATTTTAGTATACAGAGAAGTTTCTGGGGTTTATTACGAATAGCCGCAGGGTTGAGTGAGGGTTTTATTAAAGACCCGGGATTGCTCAAAATAGTGCTCGCAAATCGCAAATTTTCAGCTCGAATATTCAATTTTAGGGAAAATATCCAGATAAATCCTTTATTAATATGGATAATTACATTTTACCCCTGTGTTTTGGCTTATTATACTGTTTATCATTTGACGTTTCAAATTTATATTTTTACATCCTTTCATTTCCCAAATTATACTGAAAACCCCATTCTGTTAATGTTTCGGTCAGTTAAATCATTAGTGAACCAAATTAAAGTTTAGAAAATAATATTTACCCACTATAATTTATTATATTATATTAGTTACCATTTTGGATTTTAAAAATAGATAAAAAGAACTTTTTTAATTTTTTTTTCAAAATTGACTATAAATTAAATTATAATTGATTTTAACTAAAATTTTAAATATAGTTAAATAAAAATATAAAAATAAATATTTTAGATATTAAAAAGATTTTTTGATATTTTTATTCTAAAATAAATCATCATATTTGAGTTTAGTTTAATTTTTAAATTTTTAAATTTAATTGCAAAATTCTAAAATATTAACATTATTATAGTTTAAATTCTTGTAAACATAACTAAGTTAATTTATTAATAAATTTTATAAATTAAAAATATTAATATTATTATCCAATAATTTAATATGTTTATTTATTAAATTTTATTGTACTTTAATTATACACTTATTCCGTCCCAAAAATTCTTACTTAAATTGATCCATTTTTTATGTCCCAAAACATTTTCTAAGTTTCAAATTTGTTACTTAATTTTTCTTATATACCCTTATTAATAACACTTGTATGACAATTCTAATGTGTTTATTACTATTCTAATCAAAGGGTGAAAATGAAAAAAATACAAGACTTTTATTGTTTTTTAATATTTGTGAAACAGTCAAATTTAGAAACTCTTTTGCAATGGAGTGAGAGAACATATTGAAATTATATAACTAGATTAAAGTAACAATAAATCTTATAAAATTAAAGAAAAATAAGATATTTATGAGTGTGTGTAGTTTGTTATATTTTAATTATTAATTTTAAATTTTAATTTTAAAATTATACTTTAATATATTTTTAATTAAAAAGGCTTTTATTTTTTAAAAAATAAAGAAGAGGTGATTAGTATAATATGATAAATTATAGGAGGTAAATTGTATTTTCTAAACTTTTATATTGACTAACGGTTTAACTGATCAAAACATTAATGGAAGGGATTTTTTAGTATAATTCGGGAAAATGTAAGGAAGTAAAAAATATTGATTTTGAAATGCCAGAGAGTAAACAATATATTAAGGTAAAACACATGGAGCAAATTGTAATTACCCTTTATTAATAATTATTCCCTTTAAAAATTTTCAATTCAGCTCTAAATTTACTTTAGACGCTATTAAATCCCAAAATTAAGTGGGTTCAAAAAATCCTTAAATTAAGAAGTATATGCATATAAACTCAATTATTAAAATTGACGGCATACTACCTGATAGGATAGCATTGACAACCGATTTCTTTATACATTGGCATAAAATATAAGGTGCAAATAAACCCTTTCCCCCTTTTTTTAAAAAAATCTCAATTGATTTTTAAACTTAAACTTAAACTTAGCGGGAAAAAAAAAGAGAAATTATTAGGTGGATCGTATCTGTCACACAAGATTGTGAACTTTTCATCCTACCATAATTACATGTGATGTAACATATTTAATGTCTTTAATGATTAGAGGTCTTGAGTTCGATTCACCTTCTTCGGGAGAGGACAAGTGGCTCAAATGGACCATATAACTAGGTGTCGACTCCCTCACAATGAATTAACTAGTCTGAATTCAAAGGACCTAGAATACTGTCATGGGCAACACCTATCAGAAAAAAAAGTACACCTTCTATTTTGTAAAATTAGATGTTATTTATAAAATTTTGTCAAAAAAAAAAAAAAAGATGTTGTCACCATATAAGTTGATGAAGAATCAACCAATTCTCATGCCGAAACTTGAAAGAAACAAAACAATTGCTAATGAGGATCTAAATCATAAGGGTTGGTATAAGCATCAATTGAAGTACAATAAAATCACTGTACAGTCATATCGTTGGGACTCTATAAATTTTATAACTATATATCGTTGGGACTCTGTAAATTTTATAACTATAGAGAATAGAGTGTATAACTTAATGAATGTTTATTTATAACTGATAAGTGGAAGTTGGAACTGAAATTTTTTATTCTTATATAGAATTTATTCCACAATAGAGTATTCCTATATAGAGGTTGTATTGTATTAATTTTTGCATATTACATTTATAATGAAGGGGTTAATTCATAATGTAATTACATTATTTATATTCTAATCGATGGTAATGTATGAGGGAAAAAATACATTACATCAATTACTAAATTTCCAAGCGGAAAAAAATAATAGGCAAATACATAGTGCCTGAGTGTTATTTATTACGTTAATTCTTGCTTTTTGCTCCAAAGAAACTTGGATTTGTGAAAAATGGAAATAATGAAGAACGAGGAGAAGATAATGACAGATGCATATTAATTAATTCTCCGACTTTCTCTCAGTACCTCTCTAATCAATGTTGTAATCAAAAGCCAATTGGCAATAGAAAAGGAAAAAAAAAAAACCTAAAATGGCAACCCCACCAATTTTATTTTTTTGCTAGCTTTCTTTTTGGGCTAATGCCTAATAGAAGTTGCTCCCTAAAGTGAGACTCCTAATTAGTTAAATCTTGAAAACTCGAGCCAACCAATCTCTCTGCTCTATATTTAGTATACAAGCCATCCCACAATTTAGATCAGATTAAGATGAAGAATTTGAAGAATTTGAAGACTGCAACACTGAACAAGCCACAGCTTGGGCCCAATGCCTCAACTTTGTCTTCACCTGTTGAGGATCATCCCCTGTACCCAACACAAAATTAATCAAGTCTTTTTTTTTTTTTTTTTTTTTGCATGTGTTTCAACAAGTTTTATATAATTAATTATTCATGTCAGATATATTGTGCATTAATATAAAGTACTCATTTTTCAGTAATATCATTATATAGCTAACCAAATAAAATCATTGGATATATTCTTCTAGGTCTAATTATTTAACACTGTTGATGATAAATTAACTATTAATGTGCATGTATTAACTTAATAGTAGGAACGCTTATAATCGATATGTAAATCTCAAGTTGAAATTCTATTTCTCAATCGAAAAGAAACCTTAATGTGCAAGTCATATATATATATATACCTGGGCTACATATTCTCCAGTCTGATTCGCTCAAAGGGCTGCCAAAAGAAGAGGAGCGGCCACCTAAAGACGCAGTGGTTGAACCAGGGGTGGAAACTGGGCTCGGTGAAACCTGTCTGTTAACAGCAAAATAAAGATCCAAAGCAGGCAAAGTATTGGTCAACCTCTGCCCAGCTTCTTCATTAAACCCGAACCCAAGTTCTATACATCCTTTCAATTCATGCAAGTCTTCATCAGTCAAATCATCACTTTCAACAATATTAA
>CANYLF011169973.1:0-10042 GCA_948193215.1 Bocquillonia castaneifolia
TTCATATAGAAAGAGTCTGTTCAACTCTACCAAAAAGCACCAAAGAAAAAAAGAATCATTTTCTTTTCTTTTTAAAACGGCGCGCGGCACCGAACAAATTTCTCTCTTTATTTTAGTTGTTGTGTCAATTGATTGCCTTTGAAACGTTTTTCGTCTCTTCTCAATTTCAACCCAACCATGTTTCTTATATTATCATCACAACTCCTCAGATCCACTACCCACTTTCTCCATTTTTGCTCCCATAATTTCATCTCCATCAAAGCTGTCACTTATATCTGCTTCCACCTTCCTTGTTAGTGTTTTATGTAATTCCTTAATTTTTCTTCTCTCAACTTTTTCCTTTTGTGAAAAATTTAATTTAGCTCTCGACCTCCCCGAATTCTTTCTCTTGATTTCCTGGTTTAGATATCCATTTGCATTTCTCCTTTTATTTTGCTTGTTCTTATTATATCTGGTAGTGTTTTCTCAATCTACTTTATAATTTAGCTTGTTTGGTTGGTCGGTGATTATGTAATTGTAAATTGATATTTATTTAATTTTTATTATTTTAATATCTATTGATGGTAGTATTTGATTTTCAATTTCAGATCTACCCTCTTAACTTGAAAATGTTGACAGAGGAAGCCAAAGCTGGGGTTATAAGGACCAACGATAGTGATCTTGCCTAACCGGCCAGCTTGATAGAAAATGGAGACATGATGTTGCACTTTTAAATGACAGCTCATAGTGGTGGGATATGTGGGTCATAATTAATTGCCATGTCATTGTATTAGCGGTTGAATATGAGAGACGTTATCCCGTGTGAACTGAATGTTGAATTTGTTAAAGAAAACATGAATTTCAAGTTCAATGTCCAAAAATTAAAGTTCGGTGGTTTATTTGTACTTTTGAGTAAACATTGATGGCATTTTTGCACCTTTGCCCTTTCTAAATACGTGATACAAGTACGCAGCGTTTTGTATTTATATCCCCGTGCGTGAAACGGCGTCGTATATATCTCCGTCTTGGCTAGTGAACCAACATTCTCCTCCCTCCCAGTTTCTGCACCGGTGACAATTTTACATACTCTGATTGTGTTGGCGATGAGATTTCTGTTGGTTAAGAAGCAATTTATGGCTTAAAAAGACAAGATAGCTGAAAATGGCGGAAGAAGAGACAAAGAGAAAGAAGCGAGAAATAGAAAGCAGAGTAATGGAGGAAACAGGAGAAGTAATTTCAGCTGTAAAAACAGCTAAAAACGTAGACCAAGTCATTTGCGCACTTCACTCTCTTGCTATCCTTCTCTTCCCTGTTGATTCCTCTCTGATTTCATGTAGGTACCTCTCAATTCTTTCCATCAAATTCATTCATGTATTCAACTTCAAATTAAACTATGTCAGTACTAATCTTTTTATGATATATTATTGAAATTTTGAAGGTAGTGTTGATGAGCGTTGCAGAAAGCAGATACTTGGTGTTAAAATCCCTTGTGCAGAACAAAGAGAAGAATGGTGGCAAGTAGTTTATAGAGGAGCTGCATTTTCAACATTAGCTAGGGTTTTATTACTCGGTAATTCTTTTTTTTTTTTTTTTTTTTTTTGCTTTGATATATTTTGACTATTTCTGTTTGTATCATATTTACTGTTTGTCTCATTGTTATGGTTATTGTCTTTTTTTTTTTTTGAAAACGGTTATTGTTGATTATGATAAATTGATTTATGTTTGGTGTGCAGATGTTGCTTCAAATTGGTTAGCTTGTTTCCCTCTTTCAGCAAGGAAACATGTGTATGATGCTTTCTTTGTAAATGGACTTTGTTCTGAGGTTGTTCAGATTTTAGTTCCTTGCTTACAGCCAAATGGAATTGACGGACTTGATGCTAATGCTGTCCAATCAAATTCTGAAAGGTACTCTTCCTTTGAAGTGCAAGGATTTGATTTGAGTAGGAAACTAGGAATGCATTTTACCCTTTTTTTTCTAACATTTTGTATGTGGTTGCCAACTACTAGCATTGGCATGGTTGAGAGTGAGAGTGGTTCCCTCTCTTCTATTTATATTTAGCATGCTGTTATGTCTTGTTCCCTGAATCCTGAGTATAATGTTGCTATTTGTATTAATAAAGTTACAGGTGGTATGAAACTATGAATCAAGATGTTGCAGACGTATATCTGATGTGTTTTAGGCTAAACTCCCTTTATGACCCCTCTACACTCATGGGGGCATGCTATGCTAACTGTCAATAGAAAATTTTTTCCCATTTTCTATATAATGAATTCATTTCTCTGTTTATACTTCTCTCCATTTTTCTAGTATTTGCCTTTTTTTTTTAAGCTGAATAAAGTGCGGTTGCACTGAATGTGACATTTTTTTATATTATGTTTATACTTTCTATATTTGTTGCAATAGTATCTAACAAGCACATTTTAACTATTATGTTATTCAATAATCAGTACGAGTCTTGTATTTACAGCTGGTTTTAGCTTATGGCAGAGAGAACTTATAAGTCAACTTCTGTCAGGTTACTTCTTTTGTGCTTACTTGAAAATGATGGAATGGTGCAAATTTCCAGAGAATTTTCCAGCATGCACCAATCTGTTGATTCCGCAAACACACCGCTCCTGCTAACTGTATCTAGAATGGCACAGATTGTTGCTTCTATTCCTGACAAAGCACGACCAAGAGCCCCAACTTCACTCTCATCACAGTATCCTTTTCCTCTCTTATTCTAGGTTTTCATGTTTTTTTTTGGACTAGAACTGACTGCATGTGTCTGTTCAAGAGTCATGTCAAAGCCCACTCACTACCAAGGTACCTTTATTCTTCCATGTACTGGATCCACCATTCAAGACAATTCGGAGATTTAATAATTCAGCTCTCAAAACTCTGTCAAGAACAAATTTTCAAAACAGTTGTGAGATATAGCAATGTAGTGTCTAAGATTTATTGCATGCCATTCTTTTTTTCTCCCTCATCTGCCTTTGGTATATATTGTTTTTCCTTTACGATACTTATAGTTTGTTCTTCAAGGAAATTACCTGTCAACTTGTGCACGGAGTACAAGAGAGGGTAACAAAGCTACTAGATAAAGATTCTATTGATGCACATTACACGAATGGTACGATGCTGTTTCTTGGGGAAATCTTTTCTCGTATCTGTCGTCGTGGTTCTTCAGGTAATTGAAATATTATTTCAAGAACCATATTGAAAAATCAGTTTTGCTCTACATGTAATGTATGTTGCCCTTTATAAGAATGTTATCCTTCATTAGGCAAAAGAGGGTTATCTTTTACTATGAGTTTGTTATGAATTCTGGATGAAACTTTTTAGTTTATTAAATAACTTCTTTAATTATTTTTTTCATATTTAAGGGGATTGGATAATTCCAGATTTCCAGTTGTTATGATAACAGTAACAAAGAAAAGAATGAACGCTGTGTTATCTTCATGCACACTGTACTATCTATCAGGATTGAAAATTCATTCTTGTCTGAGTCGATTGATTATTAATCAAAGTTCCAATGCTTGATAAAAAAAAATTATTTATACAATCAATAATATAATATAGTTGAACTTTGTTGGGAATATGCTGAAGCAGCTGTAATTCACCAGGCACACTCTAATGTATTCCTGATAGAAGAAAGCGTTTCAATGTGTGGAAATTGTTTATTTTCATGTTTTCAGATGTGCTGTTAGGTGAACTACTGCCTCAGGTAATTGAAGATGTTCAGTGGTTCCTATCAACAAGTACTGATCCAGTTACAGAAGAAGTTCTTAAGGTAAAACCCAAATTCCAATTTTGGTTAAGGATGATGGAAACAATTAAAGATCCATATGCTGTAGAAAGAATGTCCGAACAGCTTCTTCACAACCTGGCAATTGAACATGTAACTGATATTGAAGCCTATTGGATTATTTGGTTGCTGTATAATGGGATTATTAATAATCAGCCATTGGTCAGGTTAGCAAACACAGTTCAAGTTTTAGCTATAAAAGTCTTGTGGAGATGATAGTGACTTCAAAAATTAATACCAATTTTTTTATTCCTTTCTACAGATCTTTGTTTGTTGAAAAATTTCTACTTTGGAAAGTATTCCCTATTTGTTGTCTACGATGGATCCTTCAATTCGCTGTCCTCAAATGTCCACCTGTTGCCAATTCGCTCACTAAAGGTTGTGAAGTGCATATTCTCTTAGACACAGTGCAGCGCCTGGTAGCTGTATGGTCTAAAAGGGAGTTTTTACAATCAGCTCCAATAGAGCAGCAAGCTTGTATCCTTTCTCACCTTAGTATTCCTCTCATAAGAAATTGCTGATATTCCTGTTGTCTTGTTTAGAAAGTTGTAACAGAGCTTTGGTTATTGAGAAAGAATCACCCATCTATCAGAAAGGCTTGCATTATATAATAGGATCTCTTGCATAAAGAAATACGATAAAATGTTTGTTTGTCTCCATTCCTGAATGTTCCTAAAATGTTATAACCATGTGTTAGTTATTTTATTGGCTTGCAGACTCTGTTTCCCCTTGATTTACAATGCAGATGTAACTGCTGCTATAGGTCTTTGCATGGAGCAGATGTCTAAAGAGGAACTAGATCACTCTAAAGATGTGATGCACTCGATTCTTCAAGGAGTTAGCTGTAGATTCATGTTCTTTACTGTTCATCTAGTTTTTGCATTATGACCTGGTAATAACTTTTTCTCTTATTTCTACTATTTATATCTGACAGGTAGGTTGGAGAGCCCTACTCATTTAGTTAGGAAAATGGCTAGTACCGTTGCTTTAGTGTTCTCCAAAGTGATTGACCCAAAAAATCCCCTATACCTTGATGATAGTAGTGTCGATGAGAATATTGATTGGGAGTTTGGATTGACTAGACCTGAGAAGAGGATGCTGACTACCTTAAAGGAAAATGACAAAGAAAAAACATTGACCATTCCAGAGCGAGAAAAAGACTTGAGCAATTCAAGATGTGATAAAATGAGCAGGAACAGTAAGGGTGAAAAAAAGAAATTTTCTCAAGTTAACTTGATTGATCCTGATGAAATAATTGATCCAGCTACCCTAAACTATGGATCAGCATCTGAGAAAGATGAGGATGATGATGCAAGCGAGATTTCTGATTCCTCCAGTGATTCATCTTTACAGCCATTTGACTTAACAGATGATGGCACAGATCTACAAAAAAGATTTACACAGTTGGTTGATGTGGTTGGAGCCCTACGGAAGACTGATGATGCTGATGGGGTAAGTTAGTGAGGTTTATTGGTTAATTATTCATCCTTAGGTTTTCTTTACGATTATAAGATTCACATTTTCATGAAACTTGTGAAATCTTGGTGGGTGAAACCCTAGAATTGACTAAAGACAATGAGGGCATCTAGTATTTCAGTATTAGGATTTTGAACGTGGTTGGAATCATGCATTGCATGTTAATTTAATGCAGTTTTCCCTGTAAAACTTAGATTACGTGCAATGCCTTTATCCTTTTCTTGCAAAAAAGCTTTATTTTGGACATTTTACTGATGCATGTCTTACATTGCAGGTGGATAGGGCTCTTGATGTTGCTGAAAAGCTTGTTAGAGCATCACCTGATGAACTTACACATGTAGCAGGTGATCTTGCTAGAACCCTTGTGCAAGTTCGTTGCTCTGATTTGGCTGTGGAAGGTGAGGAAGAATCAGCTGAAGAAAAAAGGCAAAAAACATTGGTTGCCTTGCTTGTCACATGTCCTTTCCAATCACTTGATGCCCTAAACAAACTGTTATATTCTCCAAATGTGGACACCAGCCAACGTATAATGATTCTTGACGTAATGACTGAAGCTGCTCAGGAACTCGCAGATACTAAGACTCTGAAACCTAAACACCAATCCAGGGTCCTCATTTCGACTATAACAGATAACCAACCCTGGTTCTTGCCTAGTAGTTCAGGACCTCCAGGAGCTGGTTCCTGGAAGGAGGTATCAGAAACAGGAACACCATTGAACTATTCCAATCGTTATGAGAGAGACCTTCCCCTCAAACCTGGTCAGATCAGAAGAGGGAAGACCCGTCGTTGGGGCCTCAGATCAGCAAATACACAGGATAACCAGTTTGAATGGACCCAGAATAAGTTTCCAGTTTATGCAGCAGCATTCATGCTTCCTGCTATGCAGGATTTTGATAAGAAAAGGCATGGGGTTGATTTGCTTGGTAGAGATTTTATTGTTTTGGGGAAACTCATCTATATGCTTGGTGTGTGCATGAGATATGTTTCCATGCATCCCGAAGCCACTGCATTGGCTCCTCCCCTCCTAGATTTGTTAAGATCCAGGTAAATGGAGAAAAAAATCGTCATGAATGAGCATACATGACAGAATGATTTCTTGGATCATGGTGCTTATCCTGATCCCAGAAAATGCATTGCACGCTTGGAAGTTATGCTAACAAAACATAATAGTTTGCCTTTACATTCATGTCTAGAAAATGAAACCAAACGGATCGAATTCAAGACTCTTTCTTCTCTTGCTTGAACTATCTTGGATGAAATTTTGTTGATAAATCAATTATAGATTTAACCTGATATATAATACATGCTTTCATTTTTGTTGGGGGAAAAAATAATTTTACTGTAACCTTCTTGCTTCAACTTCATGCAGGGAGATTTGCAATCATAAAGAAGCATATGTTAGGAGAGCTGTCCTTTTTGCAGCTTCATGCATATTGGTTTCACTTCATCCATCCTATGTTGCATCGGCACTAACAGAAGGAAACTTTGAAGTTTCTAATGGCCTTGAATGGATTCGCATATGGGCCCTTGACATAGTTGAGTCTGCTGTAGACAAAGAGTGCTATATGGTAAGTGAGGACCTTGAGCACCAGAGACGGATATTCAATATTGTTTCTCAACTCTCTTGCATGCTTTTCTATATGATGTTAATCCATGTGGTTTGTAGTTCTCACTTTTATTTTAGTTTTTTTCATGTGCACCAATTGAATTCTCTCCAATCAAACCGTGAAATTTTATGTATGTTCTTCAAATTCTTCTTAGTGGTTCAAATGGGTAAAATTTAGAAAGAGATCAACTAACTTAAAGTATGAGCAAATTGAATTAGGGTGAAAGGAGAACTGGAGCATTCACATTGTTTTTTGTAAAATTATACTGGATAAATAGTGTATGCGTTCTGTTTTGACCATCATTTGTTCTGTCTTCTTTAATTTATACAAATTTGCGAGTTCGATGCATGCATACTGCTTTGACTTTTGTTTGTACCTAGTAATAGTTGGTTGTATGATATACTCAAGTATTGCTTCTTTTTTTTTTTGTCTTAGATGGCTATGTCATGCCTCCAACTTCATGCTGAGATGGCCCTCCAAACTTCGAGAGCTCTAGAGTCTGCAGAAAGTACATCGAAGGCAAAGAATATTGGTCTTCCTTCCAATTTGTCCGGAGGCACAATCAGAATCCCCTACTCAAATGTGGAATATTAGACAGATTCTTTCATCTGCTCTGTAGTTCTGTATAGTTCTTGGGTTAATTATAAGCTGTCAATGTTATGAATCATTTTTGCCATGAGGTAGAATTAGGAAGCAAAGCTAAAATATCAAATGCATACCAGTTTGTATTTGTAAAAACAATTAGAAATCATATTATTATAGACTACTATTAATCATATTATTATGAAGTCTAGTCTTATCGCTCAGTGTGTTGTGCGGCTGCATTAGAATTGCGGCTAAATCTTGCCAACTTATATCAGCAATGGATTTTAAAGGAAAATATCTATATGAAAAGTTCATGTGCTCCATCATATGCCAAAACAGGATGTCAAAAAGTTGTCATGAGGATTTTTGAGGCATTGAATCAATACTTAATTATTACCGAATTGTAGGGCGTTCCGACGTTGTTCAATGCTTGTGCTGCAACATACAAACTAGAGCCTACAAGTAATCAACTTAAACAACTGGCACTTGTAATTTGTTTTGCTAACCTCTTGAGAGTTCTATTCAGATAGCCTCTTCAGCTCAAAATTAGTATAAATATTAATCATTTCAGAAAGTAACAGGGAAAATAGAATGTAAAGTCTCTATAATTTTTACATCCAAAGATAAATACAAAATAGAAACCAGAACTTTGAAGAAAAGCTGGCTCCGAGCCATTACAATGTATGCTCCATGGCTGTGGCCAACCCATAGCCATTTCCATGGTGGTCACATCCATCTCCAGCATCTTCTATCTTCTCCCATACCAGATCCTACTTTCTTCTCCCTCCCCAGAAAACATCAGCTCCCTAAAATCAAACCCTGCATGGACCCACACTGGGGCCACCCTTCACTACTACTAACCTACCTAAATTTACAACATTTCTGAATTTTAAAACTCATATATCAAATTTTAGGCATTTAATGGAATTTCAAGCAGAACTTTAAAAATATCCGTCTGCACAAATGATTAATCTTCCTTCAACCACATACAGCCTCGAGGTGAAACTGGCAGAAACCATTCACTGCCCCCTGGAATTGGATATGTTTAGTGACTGTCAAATTATTCCAGTTCCTCAAGAAAGCGCTCCAAGCATTCAGGACTGAACCAGTTCTTATTCATCTGTGTTACCTCATTCAAAATAGTCCTCCCATCAATAACGTGTAGAATCAAAAATTAAAAAATCCAAATTTATGCCCCATTTACTGAAAAAGAAGCAGCTGTAGCCTGTAAGAACTTACAAAATAAGGGTACTCCTTGATGCTAAACTCATCTGGAGCCTCTCGCATAAACAATTTCATAAAGTAGAGAACATAGTTTCCACATTCTTCACCATTGCTTTGCTGTGGCACCTATAAATGTTTCAGAAAGGCACACATATATCAATGAGTTCAAAATGTATAAAATCACAAAGAGGTTTAAAGTTACCTTAGGTACCAACAATGGGATCTTATAAATCAGATTTTTATTTTCAGCTCTGCCTTCTGATCTATATATGTCTAACACAAACCTGAAAAATAACAAACAAGTTAGGGTGCGATGAAGCAACTATATAGGCACAATAACTCTAATTTCAAAGTGCTCAATTCTTACTTTCTTATATCTGGTTCAAGACGCCTCGGATCAGCCATTTCAAGCGAATCAAGCAACAACATACAAGGTGTTCTAGCATTGGACTGATCAGGAGTCTCACCAAGATGGCAGAAAATCAAGAGGCTCCAATGACCCCTACGGGAATAACAAATTCAAAAGTTAAAAAAATCCAGCTTTAACAAAAAGAAAAGCACAAATTAATAGCCAAGACCAAAAAAGAACCTTTCAATTACCAGCAAACTATAGGAACAAAAACATATTTCTTGGAAAAAATTTGCTTTCTTTTAATCCAAGTGAGCACTCTGCCTTTAGAGGAAGCTTTCAAGTAGCAGTAAAACCACAAACTATCAAAATATGCAAAGGAAGTCCTCTTTTCTTCAGAGAAGCTTTTCCAAAGATTTCTACACATGAATTTCAGTTTGGACATATAAAATACAATTTAATTAGAACAAGACAAAACCAATTACTAAGGAAACATCGTATGTATTATTCTTACTGAAAGTAGGAGTCAAATTCTGCACTATTTAGCTTCTTCATGGTCTTTTCTTTATTAATTACACTCTGATTGGGAAACTTGCGCTTAGTTCTCCTCTTGGATCGCTTACGAGTAGGAAAGGTTAGTAAGCAGTGTGATACTCTGAGTAACTTTCGAGCTTCTTCTTTCTTCATCTTCTTTCCACCGGCACGCACGGTTGTTGCCATATGTAACCAACATGTTCGATGTTTAGACGCTCGATCGTAAATCTCTGCAACATTAACACACACCATACTTATTAATTCAAGCACCCACCAAATATTTTCAAGCAAATATCCGATTCCCCTTGTAAATAAACAACATTATCAACAAACGACAGCCCCGGTGACCGGAAGTACAAATTGCATGGATATAATATAAATGCTAAAAGCAGAAGTGGGTTGCAATTAAAGGGTAAAAATAAAGGGGCAAGGGTGGAAAATAAATCAGTACCTGACATTGGAGAATCGACGGTTTCAGCGTCATCGTCATCGTCATCGAT
>CANYLF011170197.1:0-12417 GCA_948193215.1 Bocquillonia castaneifolia
GCATTTAGACACATGCCATTTAGGTTGTGTAATGCACCCGCTACTTTTCAAAGATGCATTATCCATTTTTGGTGATTATCTTAAAAACTGTGTTGAAGTGTTTATGGATGACTTTTTGGTTTATGGTTCTTCTTTTGATGAGTGTTTAGTTAACCTTGTAAAAGTGTTAAAGTGGTGTGAAAAGACCAATTTGGTCTTGAATTGGGAAAAGTACCACTTTATGGTCACCGAAGGTGTTGTTCTTGGACATGTGATCTCGGAGAGGGGAATCGAGGTTGACAAGGCTAAGGTGGAAGTTATAGAGAAAATGCCAGCTCTAACAAATGTCAAGGACATTAGGCATTTTCTTGGGCTTGGCGGTTTCTACCGGTGGTTTATAAAGGATTTTTCTAAAATTTCTAAACCTTTGTGAAACTTTCTTGCTAAAGACGTTGATTTTCTCTTTGATGATGATTGCATGGATGCTTTTTATAGGATCACGCAAGCTCTTATGCCTGCACCAATTGTGCAACCGCTGGATTGGAGTCTCCCATTTAAAATCATTATCGATGCAAGCGACTTTGCCAAATGAGTGGTCCTTAGACAAAGGAAGAAAGGCAAGCCATATGTTATCTACTATGCTAGTAGACTTCTCGATGAAGCCAAAATCAACCAGACCACAACCGAGAAGGAATTCTTAGAGATGGCTTATGCCTTACACAAGTTTCGGTCATATTTGTTGGGATCCAAGGTTATTGTCTTCATCGATTGCAGCACTGTGTGCTCAGCTGAGGGGCTAAAGTGGTAGTCGCCACCCGAACCGGCATCGGGAATGTCTTACAAGGTGCACACCCCGATTCCTCTCAAGAATATGAAAGGTGCATTGACCCTAGAGATTCATGGATCTAACTTATCAATTCTTAGCATGTGATTCTTTACCCAATACTCTTAGTATTGTACTAACCTTCGTTCCTTCTAACATAGCAATAAAACATATAACAATTATAACCTACCTTTTTCATATATACATGCAAGAGTGAGTTTCTAATAACAAACAAGAGTTAATTTTAAAGATTAACAACCACTATTAGGGTCAATTTACATGCACAAGTGATAATAAACACATAACAACCAACACAGCAACACAACCTAGGGTTTCTACCATTTTAACCTAAAATGATTACCAAAATAGCATTGATTAACCAATTACATGCAATAGAACAACTAAACAATTACCAAAGAAGGCTCAGAAGCTTACCTTATCCCTGCATTCCATGTGAAAACTACTGGATACTTATTTACAGACTTGCAAAACCACATATTTTAACAAAACAGAACCCCAGAGAGCTGAGGAACTGGCAATGCCACACAAGGGACTGGCGTTTGGGCCCAATGCCACTCTTACTTGTGGTGTTGGTGGCTAGATAACATGGAGAAAATGCGATTTGATAAAAAAAAACAAGGTTTTCGGGTTTACCAACCCCAAATAAACACACGTGCAGGAACGAAAATGCATAGAATAATCACCAAAACATACAAAAATGAATGAAACATGGCAAAACAACCTAGATCTAATCATGCCATGCATGAAAATACAAAAAGATGCAACCTTTACATACAAAACATCAAAAGATTCAACCTTTAAACATAAAACATACAAAAGATGCAAACTTTAATCAAAAAATAATCAAACAACATGATTTCACATGTTAATAAGCAAAGAAACAAACTTATTTATTAAAATATGCAAAGAAAACAAATTTACATAAAAAGATGCAACCTTTATGCATTAGAACTCAAAGAAACATGACTTTTCTGCGAAAGAAATGATTTTATATAATAAAACATGAAAAGAAAGGATTTTTTTGCATGAAAAACATTCAAACAATATCAAACAATCCAGATCTGAACATATAAGCATATAAACATGCAAAAGAAAGCAACTGTTAACAATTATTATGCATGAACATGGCATTTAAGGGTATTTGAATCATACAAACATGCAAAATCATCATTTAATCATGTAGAACAAAAGATAACAACAACAAAACAAGTGAAACATCATGCAAGTCATGAAAACATGCAAACAATCTTGAAAACATCAAAGTAAACAAAGATTAAATCACTTACCTTGCAAGAAATCGAATTGGAAGTGCTTGAGTACCCTCAGATCTGATTTAAGTGGCTTTTGTGTTGCTTTTTATTGATTAAAGGCTGCTGGAACTTGCTTCAATGGATTGGAAGCCTCAAAATCACCTTTGAAAGTAAAGGATCACACTTTTAAGAGCTTTTGTGCTTGTAATATGATTGAATAATGTAAAGTAAAGTGTTTTTAGCTATTAATGAGTTTTAGAGTGTTGATATCAAAAATCAAACCCTAAAATTCATATGCTCTGGCTGCTCCCCTCTAAAACCTAGTTTTAGACGTGTATTTATACCTATTTTAGCTTAAAACTTAAGCTAGGGTTACCATAATTAGTTTCCAATTGAAATTCAATGACTTGAGCTCAAAGCAAAGGATATTTAGACAAAAATAGCCCTCCAAGGCTTTGGGACGCTTGTATGACTCATACGGGCCATTTCAGGCTGAAACAGCCCAAAAACGGGCTTTTTACAGCCGAGATCATCTGACTGGCATTGGGCCAGACTTCCTTGTGGTGTTGAGCCCAACGCCAGTAACATGAGTGGCGTTGGTCCCAACTCCACTTGGAAGAGTGGAGGTGGGCCCAATTCCACTCTTTAGAGTGGCGTTGTGCCCTTTTGGGCTTCCAAACGTCCGATTTTGTAAAAACTTAAAACTGAGAAAATGTGCGGCATGGCCTCAACTACCAACCAATAAAATTTCAAACCATTTGGACACTTGTAGAAAAAGTTATGATAAAAACCATCTGAAAAATGCATCGTTTATGCTTAAAACATAAATTTCGGGGAAAACATGTTATGCAAGCTTAGAAACACTTAAAGCAAGGTTATGTAATCTCTAAAAAGTAAATTCAACTCAATTCATGCTATTTAGAACATGAATGATCATCACTGGGCCTCCGAGCCGCTTCCGTATTCCTGTATCAAAAATTAGGTGTTAATAGTTTGCCCCCACTTTGTCGGAGGTTTGTAGTATTATCCAATAATATGGTAAATGACGACAAAGCCAAAACACATAATTTTAAAAAGAATTACGTACCTCGACTTCGGTGTGCGAAGTTTAACCTTGGACCTCGGCTGCCTTGGCTTAACTCCAAGGGGATTTACCTGACTAGACTCTCAGGGTTTTGGATCTTGATGTCGTACCTCAGCTGCCTCGACCAACTCCATGGGGAAATATGAGATTCAGGAATACTATCCATGTGAAAAACTGGAATACTATCCAAGTGCAAGAATACTATCTTAGCTTGGGAATTGGAATACTATCTAGATGAAGGAATACTATCCTGGCTTTGGAATTGGAATACTATCCAGATGTAGGAATGCTATCTTAGCTTGGGAATTGGAATACTATCCAGATGTAGGAATACTATCCTGCTCTTGAGAGCTTGGAATACTATCCAGATGCAGGAATACTATTCTGGCGCAAAAAAGTTGGAATACAGGAATACTATCCTGGTTGCTCCACTGGGGAAATGTCTGTTTACTGAGACCTGAATTCTATGGAATGCTCTATCTTTTTTAGACTACCACTAGGGATATATCTTCTCCAATAACTATGTAACTAGCTGTTGCCAGAACAACTCCGTTGGGGAAATAAAGATATCTGACTTGGTTATCAATCAGATATTTGAATAACTCCACTTTGGGGAAAGAATTCCTTGACTTAGCTATCAACCAAGCATTAGAATAACTCCTGCTGAGGAATACAGACTCAATTGTGCTTGAGATAACTCCACTGGGGAAATCTTTAATTCTGAAGAATCCCAAAGAAAACTTCCTTAAAATATTTCTAGCACTATTCCTACTGGGAAAATTTATCTTTCAGACATAAAATTACCATTTATATGAATGTACTTACTCCAAATATCTTATGGATTTGAAATAAGAAAAGAGATCTCTGAAAAAGGAATTTTCTGTAATGTCTGTCATTTCTTCTGTAACCCTCTATCATCTT
Source organism: Bocquillonia castaneifolia (assembly GCA_948193215.1). NCBI lineage: Eukaryota > Viridiplantae > Streptophyta > Magnoliopsida > Malpighiales > Euphorbiaceae > Bocquillonia > Bocquillonia castaneifolia. Next base: position 4,079 of record CANYLF011170197.1, read on the forward strand.
CTATCATTCTGACTGTAATTGACTATTATTCTCACTAATCCTCTAAAATTTGCCCCCAACTGGAATCAAATTGGCCTCCTTTGGCCTTAATTTTGGTTTAGGATGCATCTGTAACAAAACTTCTATCCTTATTTGAAAATTTTCTTTAGGGACCAAAATGGCAATTTATCGAATTGGCATTATAAGTGGCGGGCTGCACATATTTTTGCAAAGAAATCAAATTCATTTACCCAAAACTTCATTTCTCCTCATTTCTTCATTTCTTAACCAAATCTCTTCAAACAAAAAGCAAAATGGCCGATAATCTGGACTTAGAACCCAAATGGAACTCGATTAGCCTCTTTCGGGTTAGAGAGGGGATGTTAAAAGCTGATTCAGGTGGAATTCAGAGAGGAGGAAGGATTTCTCCACTTTCAAATGCTAGATTTAACCTCTATAGCTCGATTGGAGACCGGATATGTGTCCAAACACTTCAATTTGACTGAATTTTGACTGAGTATTGTGAATTTTGTCAAAAATCTACAAAATAAAACCGAATTGATTGCCAACGGGACTGACCAGAGTTCAACGCCACTGCCATGAGTGGCGTTCCCGGTAACGCCCATCGTATGACCAGCGTTGGTTGTAACGCCACTGCTGGGACTCACATTGATCCCAGTCTCAGTCCCGACAGTGATTTTGAAATTTGAACAGTCCTCCGTTGCATGTTTTGATGATTTAACGTGTAAAAATAGACTGATATATGCAACTTATGAATGATTAAGACATGATTTACACATTTTTTGGACAAATTATGATAATAAATGACAAAAATAATATTAAATGAATAATTAATGTTAAAATGATGTATGAATAATGTATGATGAATGAAATAATTAGCAATGAATATAAATGAATAGTTAAATACAATTCTGCATGAATGAACGTTCTGCTGGCTTCCAAGGTTAGATATACAAAATGCAAGAAATTAGATGACTGAGTTAGGAAATATACATATTATTTATCTTGTAGGGGGATGAGACTACCTTTACCTATAATAGAAATATCTCCAAAGTTCAATCAGTTTAGAGAGGGTTACCTCTGGGTGTGCAGGCCTTAGTTCTTTAGGCTAGGTTTGGCCCTCTTCTTTCCACGTTTCCTGAGAATGTGGACGAGCATGTGAGCTCTCGATGTGATCGCCATTCTATGAAAGCATTGATGGAGCGATGGTTTGACACTACCCACACATTCCAGCTGCCATGTGGGGAGTATACTTTGTCTCCAGCTTCTTTTTCTGCCATTACTAGATTAGCTTGTGCTGGCGAACGGATCTTCTGGGATGGAGGGATATACTCTGTTCATCGTGATGTTTAGAACGAGTACATCTTTCGGATGTTAGGCATGGTTCCAGGGCGGAAGAGCTCTAAGAAGCTCTATGTTGATGCACTGGCTAGACACCTTTCGAGTTATAGGCCAGAGTTTGACTGGAGGTTCGATCAGTTGGCCTGAGTCTTCATTCTATACCTGCTGGGTAGCACTATTTCTATGATATGAACTCCACCATCAGCTTGCATTTCATCCCTATTTTGAGATATTTTGAGCAAATGAGCGGGTATGACTGGGCTCCCCTGCTTTAGCCTATCTGTACCTCTGCATGGACAGGATTTCTCACGGTGCTGCGACGTTTTACGGCTTCTGGCATGCCACTCATGTGAGTTACCTTGACTCTTGCTTTCTTTGATTGCTTTATTTATTTTATACTCCTCTGACTCTACCTTTGCAGGTTTGGGCTATTGAGTTGGGCTTGATTTGCTAATACTTCCCGCTAGAGCGTCAATATACATTCCCTGTCCTTAGACGTTGAGGTTTACAGTGATTGTGCATTCATGCCTCTAACGTCAATGGTCATTGCGGGTACCTTAACTCGCTAACTGCTTCTAAGGTAAAACAAATAAAAGCAAATTTTATAGTTCAAAGCAATTGACATGAGTTCAAAATACGTATCTGGATTCTTTCTATTTCAGTTTGACAAGAGATGGATGGGCCAAATGGAGGGATTACCACCCTATGTCATTACGTCCTTGCCCAAGGATGATCTGAGGATTCTTCTGGAGGGTCTAGGACTTAGGATGTGGTTTCTAGGAGAGAGAACTCGACGCTAGTATATGACCGGCTTTCTTAGAAGGCCTCGCGATCCTCCTATTGACATGTTTTGGGGACATGAGCTGATGAACAACACTTTGGACACAGCTCTTGATGGCTTTGAGAGTACATCCTTTCTTTCTCGCTCTAAGGATTACACTTCTTTCTTGCGTTCGAGGTGCCGCCCGACTTTACCTTTATCACCCAGGATGCTTGCTAAGGTAAAATGCTATCTTCCTTTACTTTTTTAATAATTGTACGTCTTGCTTGCATGACTCATAATCACTCTTTTTAGATATCCATGGGTGTCGTGACCTTTTCCAACTCCGATAAGGATGAGGATGATAGAGATTTTGGAGGTTATGATGATGACAACGATTATGCCCCCAGTCTTAGGCCCATTGTTACCCCCGAGTTGAGTAGGAGTACTCGTGCTTCCACTAGAGGAGCTATGCCGAGTTCAAAGGCTGCTAGACTTCGTTCATCCCACTATGCATCCAGCAGTCAAGGAGACATAGTACCGGGACATATCATGGAGTATCACGGGCTATCAGTTCATCATAGGACTATTGCTGTTCTAGTCGAGCATAGTTTCCATCCTGCAGCTGATCCTTCCATTTCTTACACAGATGGGTGTACTCATGTAAGTTATCTGACACTCTTTCTTTAATTTACACTTATATCTAGATCCTAACTTTTATTCACCCAGGTTCCTGTCGATAAGGTTTCATGACTATCATCATACTTTCAAGCCAGCAAGGCCTATCTGGTAGAGACTTACGATTCATGGAGGCAGGCCCATAGCTTTTCTTACAGGATGGTTGCTGAGTTGAAGGCTCAACTTGTAGCATTAGACATCCCAGCCGAAGGAGCTGGTGGGGTCCAGATTACTAAACAGCATTTTGGTGGTGAGAGTGAGTGTCAGCAAGCAGGTGGTGATGAGGAGGACTCTGAGGAGTCTGAGGAGGAGGAGGAGGAGGATGAGTAGATGTCCTTGTTTCTATTTCTGAACTTGTTTTTCTTGATATGTACCTGTATTTTAAGCACTTTGTACACATATGCAAGTGTATGCATGATTGTTAAACGTTATATATGCATGCATGTATGTTTCTTACACTACTATTAATGAATGCATGCGAACTTTCTAGTTAATACATACGATTTTGTGAATTGATGTATGTATGAAATGTTGTGCATGGAATCCTCTTAGAACTCTAAAAATCTGCGTCGATTGTCGAATCACCGAGAGGAATCATGCCAGAGCCCAACGCCACTCAGGGGAGTGGCGTTTGCCACCAACTTTACTAAGGGACAAGAGTTGAGTGGTAAGGCCACTCTTCAACTGACGTTGATCCATAACGCCACTCCTTCATCCTTGGCCTTTTCTCCATGATTTTCACTCTGTTTTGACTCCTTTTCAAACTAGGACTTCCCAAGACACTGTGGGTTATAAATAGAACCTTCTAGGGCAGCTTTGAATTGTTAGAAACATCAAATAAACTCCTTAGAAGTTCTCTTGAATTGTAAACATATTTCGAAAGTCTACAAACACTCTTAGAAAACATCTAGGAAGCATGGAAACAGAAACATGGAATTCTTTATACCAATACCACCTTGCACAGTTCAGGGCTTTCCTAAATTTCCCATTCGACATCAAACTCCTACATGTAGCTTCAGGACGCTGGAGTATCAAACATCATGTCTTCCGCTTCAATGGAGTTAAGCTATGCCCCCAGTTTGAAGAATTCAAAGGCATTCTTAACAAGTTGCACTGTTCTAACGTTCCTCTAGCATTGCCCTCTGCTTATAATCAAACTCCAGAACCTCTAGCTAATTTCTTTGGAATAACCCTAAGTCAGATACTTCCATGTATTGAGGGTCAATCTCTTCTTACTCAACCCTTGTTGGAACTAGGGAACTCTAAACCAAAGAATAGTAGGTCTTGGTATATGATCACTAGCTTCTGTCTTTATGCACAATTCCTACTAGTTTCTATTGAGAGCAGACGTAATTTCCAGATTGCCCATATTCTAGAACAGGTTGAGAGTGGTCATAACCCCTTCCCTATCATCTTGGCTGAAACCATTGTTGGTTTAGACTCCATCAAGCATACTCAACACCTTCGAGGCAGCCCATTACTTCTTCAGGTATGCATCCTTGATCTTACTTCTATGTTCTTTTCTATTGACCTTGATTAATTTATCCTAACACTTCTTTGACCGGATTTGGTTAAAGGAGAAGCTAGGCGTATTGATGCCCCCAGTAAACCCTACAACTTACAGGCCTCGGTAATTTCAATCTAGAGGACATGTACTATCCAAGGCTAAATGTGCTGCATTAGAGATTTATGGCGGTTGGACCAATTTTCTCCTATCCAGGAATGAGGAGTCGATCTGCTGGCATTGTCCATGGTGGAGATTGAGCTTCGTCACTACCTCTGTGATAGATTACTGTGTGTAGATTGCTAACTTCGGTACTGTCACCTTTTATACTCCATCTAGAGTCTGTAGGCAGTATAGCATGGCTCAAAGAATATTACATCCCATTCCATCCTTTACTCCTTATGGTGTTACCTCATTCTTCTTGATGGAGATTTGTTCTCACTGGGCTAGTAGATCTTTTACAAGGAATATGAGATTTACCTAGGGACCAACTATTGATGATGAATACAAGGCTTGGGTTGATCTGGTAAGTGCTACTGTTGACCTGTTCATATCCTTACAAATATGGATCTCATGGCATGGCTTTATTTACAGGCTGAGCTATTTGATGATGAAGGCAAGGGTACTGAACTATATGTTACAAGCAACAAAAATAATGCAAAAAGAGCAAGAGAGGATGCAAGGAAGGAATGAATGCAAGCTTTGATAACATCAAGTGGCTAAAGAAACATAAGAAGTATTAGGTCTCATAACCATTTCATTTATTCATGCAATATTTTATCTTTTTAGTTGTACAGACACAGAATCAAGTACTATAAGAAAGTTTGACTTTTTTCTTTTACAAAGGGTTCATTTTATTAATATTAGCACAATAAGCGTACTTTAACTTTTACACTTGATATTACTGCTTTCTTACTTTCTTCTCTCACTGCCTTAATTTTTTCCTAGACTACCTCTTTGTGAGGTTTTCACCCTAGTAGGCATTTTTACCCTAATTTTTGCCTAGAATGCCTTTTGTAAGGTTTTCACTCTAGCGGGCTCCCTTATTTTGCATGAGCTGCCCAAATGGGTTTTCAACTCATCGGGATTTATTTTTACATGTTTATGGGTAGTATTTCTTAAGATGATCCATGTTTATGGGTTGCTCGAACTCATTCCCTTCTAGTTCTGAAATCTTCACAGGTCCCTTAGACATGATCTTCTTGTCCAGATATGGACCTTCCCAATTGGGCTTGAACTTTCCGCGAGGATCAAATATAATGGGCATGGCCTGCTTCAACACCCAATCTCCTTCTTTGATTGGCCTGACTCTTACTCCCTTATTGAAATGCCTTGCTATTCTTTGCTGATACACTTACGTATGATGGAGAGCTGTCTTCCTCCTTTCCTCTAAAGACAACAGCTGCTTGTACTTTGCTTCAGCCCATTGTGATTCAGGAATTTGGTCTTCTAGTACCACTCTCAATGATTGAACCTGGGACTCAACCGCTTCACCTCCAAACACCAATGAATACGGTGTCTCCCCTGTTGTACTTCGTATGGTTGTGTTGTAACCCATGATTGTAAAAGGTAGTTTATCCGCCCAATCCTTATAGGTCTTCACCATTTTGGCCAGAATCTTCTTAATAGTCTTGTTAGCTGCTTCAACTGCCCTATTAGCTTGTGGCCTCTAGGGCGAGGACTTGTGATTCTCAATCCTTTCCTTTTCTAACAGATTTGTAGTTTCTCCTTGGAATTGGACGCCATTGTCTGAAACAATGTGATATCGCTTCCCAAATTGGTTGATGAGCTTCTTATTGATGAATTCAGCCATACCCTTTGCTGTGACCGTCGGTAGTGAGATGGCTTCCACATGCCTCGAAAAGTATTCGATAGCCACTATAATGTACTTATGGCCATTGGAAGCTGTCGGCCTTATTTCTTAAATGATGTCTATCCCCTAAGCTAAGAATGGCCAAGGAGATGTTAAATTGTGAAGCTCAGTTGGTGGTAAATGTATCTTATTCCCATGTAACTGACACGCATGGCACTTTCTGACCATGTTGATACAATCCCTATCCATCTTATCCCAGTAAAATCCTTGTCGGACTATCTTCTTTACTAAAGTATGCCCACTCATGTGGGGTCTACACACTCCTGCGTGAATCTCTTTCATGACTTCTTTCGCTTCATATTGGTCCAGACATCGAAGTAGTATTCCACTCAAAGCCCTTCTGTAGAGTATCGCCTCGTGGTGAGTGTAGCTTCTTAAACTGATCCTTAAGGCATGTTTCTACTTCCCATTAGCTCCTTCTGGATATTCCCTCTTCACTAGGAATTTCAAAATTTCATAGAACCATGGCTTTTCCTTAGGTCCATTCACTATCATTACCCGCTCTCTTTGGTAGCAGGGGATTCTAGCTCTACACATCACTAGAGGTTTCATAGCTACATCTCTAGGATTGTCCCACATGGACGCCAAAGTTGCTAAAGCATCTGCCATTTGACTCTCCTCCCTTGCCAGGTGTGCAAAGGTACAAGAAATACTCAAAGTGAGCATCTGAATGTACTCTGCATAAGGCTTCAGTTTCTCCTCCTTCACTTCCTAGTTTTCTGAAGCTTGGTTATTGATGAGCATCGAATCTCCATACACTGTGAGGTTCCTGACTCCGGCTGCAATGGCTGCTTCTATCCCAAAGACACATGCTTCATATTCAGCCATGTTATTAGTGACTTTGAAATCTAACTTCTTAGCCAAAGGAATATTTTCTCCTTCAAGCGTGATTAGGATTGCCCCCACTCCAGCTCCTTTATGGTTCACTACTTTGTCGAAGTATAGCTTCCATCCATCTACGTCTATCAGATTAAGTGACTCATCTGGGAACTCATACTCCCATGTTTCTTGCCTTTCTAGTGGATTAAGAGCTAGAAACTCTACTACTGCTCTCCCCTTAATAGTCTTCTTGGTCAAGTATTGTATGTCAAACTCAGTCTGTAATACCAACCACTTAGTAAGCTTTCCTATTAACACTGGCGCTTCATACAAGTAACGTAGCATATCAACCTTTGCCATAACTTGAACCTGATAGGACTGATAATAGTGCCTTAGCTTCCATGTTATCCATATTACTGCCAAGGAAGTCTTCTGAACATTGTCATATTTCACTTCATAGGAAAATAGCTTCCTACTAAGGTAGTAGATAGCATGTTCTATTCCATCTTCATTTTCTTGGGCAACCATCACTCCTATAGCATCATCTTCCAAGGCCAAGTAAAATATTAATGGTCTCCCTACTCTGGGAGGTTGAAGGATAGGCGGATTCATTAAATAATGCTTGATCATGTCAAATGCTTTCTGACATTGTTCATCCCGTTCACTCTTTTGATCCTTCCTGAGTAGCTTGAAAATGGGCTCACAGATCATAGTTAATCTAGAGATCAACCTATTGATGTACTGAATCTTCCCCAAAAATCCTCTAACTTCCTTCTCAGTCTTTGGAATCGGCATCTCTTAAATGGCTTTTACCTTGTCTGGATCTGCCTCGATCCCTTTCTGGCTTACAATGTGTCCTAGGAGCTTTCTAAATGTTACCCCGAAAATACATTTCTTTGGGTTAAGCCTGAGGTTGTACTTTTCAACTCGTGCCAAGAATCCGTCCAGAGCTTCAAAGTGATAATCTCTAGTTGAGGACTTAACCATCATGTCATCTACATAAACTTCTATCTCCTTGTGCATCATATCATGGAATAAGGTTGTGGCCATCCTTTGGTAGGTTGCCCCCACATTCTTGAGTCCAAACGGCATGACCTTGTAGCAGTAAACACCCCACTCTGTAATGAAGGCTGTCTTGATCTTGTCTATGAGTGCCATCATTATCTAGTTATAGCCAGCAAAGCCATCCATAAAGGAATACATGGCGGTTGCAGCTGCACTGTCAATCATAACATCAATGTGAGGTAAGGGGAAATCATCCTTTGGTGATGCTTTATTCAAATCCCTGTAATCTACATACATCATGACCCTTCTATCCCTCTTGGCAACTGGAACTATATTGGCCAACCATTCTGGGTAAGTGA
>CANYLF011170433.1:0-14051 GCA_948193215.1 Bocquillonia castaneifolia
TGATCATGAGCTTTGATGAGTGTTATGTTCTTGGATAGGTTTAAGTGTTATCCTAAGAAAACACTTGGGTTAAGGGCTAGCTTAAGCTTGTGTGTGAGCATTAGCTTAAGTGGATAGGTTTAAGTGTGAACCTAATAAGAATACTTGGGAAAAGGTGAGAGCTTGGAGTTTATAAGCTTAGGATGTGATTTGGAGAGTTTGGGAATGGTTAAGGTTGATTGAAGAACCAAGCTTTGAAGAAATCCAAAGAAGCCATTTGTGGGACTGCACACAAAATCGGTTTTTTGAGTAGCTTTTGGCACATCTATCGAAATGCTATGTAGACACAAAATTTTTGGATGCAGGTTTGTGGAAGTGGCACAGGAGCCCAATAATGAATACGGTCTAGTTTGGACTATTTTATTACCCAATTTCTTGTAGAAATGAGCTGAAGAAAATAAAAATTATTTCAAAGCACGTCAAATATTTTTAAAATAAAATTTTGGCTAATTAATGGTCCAAGCAAATATTTAATATATATTCGAACCTTTAATACGACTCACATAAACTAAAAAATCCTTTTGAGCCCAAAAACCCACCATACCCAAAGTGAACATCCGACCGAATATTCATCGAAGGTCCAACTAGATGTTCATTATTTTTAAAATAATTGATTATGGAGCGTCTGCATGATCCGATAGTGAGAAGTGGTGGTGATCTATCACACCTCATCCACTGAAGGAAAAGCAGATTCCTTCAAAAGAAACCCTAATTTTCTTAAAGCTATATAAACGATGCAATGTTGCAGGCGAAAGGGAGGAGGGGTTTTTTTTAAATAATAAAAATATAATTTTCAAGGCGGTTTCTTTGATTTTGAATGATCCAATAGTTCATTTTATACTAGAAAGCGGTAACATACCTCCATTCTAAGGGCAACCAACCATCCAGGAATCATCCATACATTCAGAATAAGCTCATCCTGTTCATATTTTATTTATTTTTAGCTTACTATGGATTTTTATCATTTTACACACTAATTCATTTTTATATTCTGTCTATACATGTGAGTTCTAAGTGAAGCCAACAGGATGTAGGAGCAATCGGACTGAGGTTTGGAGCCCCAGAACCCAAGTTATGAATTAAAACGTGGTTTTGGTTCAATAACTTGGGTTACCCCGAAAACTTGTCTCTTTGGCTATTTTTAGATTTCTATAACTTTTTTAGGCTTCCCTTTATTGTTGTGTATATTACATTTGGTGAAATTTGTGGTAAACAAGTTGATACAAAGCTTCAAAGTTTGCTGTTTCAGGTTTACAGATTTGGCCGGATGTTCACAAAGATCCAGCCTGATGTTCAATGATTCAGATGGATGTTTACGCTTCATCCAGATGTCCCAGCTGCTTCAAATAATTTTTTTTGACTGGCCATAATGATGATTTGGCCGGATGACCACAATGGTTCATCCGGATGATCAAAAATTTGTCCGAATCATCACGCAGAATGTCTGAAAGAGCAATCTGGATTTTAGCCTAACTTACGAGGGGCATATCTCAGCCGTCCAAACTACAAATTGAGAAATTAGTTATCCTAAATTGAAATTCAAGTTGTCTACTTTAATTTCTATGTTTTGAGTTTTGTCTAATTCTATCAAATTCATGCCCAAAATGCCCTTGACATTTCAGTGCTACATTTGAGACAGCTTTTTGAGCAGTTCATGAGGAAATGTAATTCTCTAGGTTAACATATATAGGATATTTATAGGCTCCATATAATTGTGTTTATCATTTTTATGTATTATATTCAAAAGACATGCAATAAACAGGTCAAGAACTGGCTCGAAAAATATGCAGTTGATCAATTGATTGAAGCTACAAGATTGGTAGATCAATCCTCTCCGGGATTAGTCTATCGATTGGTACCATTTCTAACCTTATTTACATTTATGCAATCACCTAGAAAAATCCCTTCAATCATAAATCAAGTAGAGTCTGAAAATTTGTTTAAATTAGTTAAATTATTTTTTTTTCACCAAGCAGGTATTTTTTTTTCAGAATCAAATTTTAAGAATCATAAGTTATGAAGTCATTACCAGGTAAGCAGGTCAGAAAAGTTCTTGCTCAAGTCAGTCCCATTTGCATCTAGTGTGTCGATCTCTCGTAAGCCGGGTTTGACAGTCAGCCAGTCCCACAGACAGAAAGAAACTGAGAGATAGGAGATTTGGGCAAGCAAGTCCGAGACTATGAGTAGTAGCAGTAGCTGTGGCCAAGACACGAGCAAGAGAATAGCCATTCTTTCGAACCTTCTAAACTTGCTTCAAGTCCAATTACCAGAAACAACCATTACATTAGCTCGAACATTCGAGATTACATGCTAAATAATTAACCGGACATTTATAATAAATAAAACCTGGTAATAAGTATAATAAAATGGTAGAAACTCATTCCACCCTTCCTTTCTTTAAGGGTGTATGTATATTGCTAGCATTCCCAATATTTCGGGTAAATAATAAATAAATTAATGTGCAAATATTAACTTATAAATATATGTAAAATAAGATAGAAATTAACTGTGGATGTTCTACATGTAAATAAATAAGGAAATAATCCACTTGGCTAACTATTATTAAAACAAATAGAAACTCACAAAATCCAGCCAGTCGCAATTGTTCAATCAAGGTTAAATATAATGGACTTAATGCGGGACTAAAATTTGATTAGAAACAATATTAGGTGCATCCATTCATTGCATCCTACTTTCTGGGTGATTTATCGCTTTATATTGTTTGTCTCTGGTAGGAAATAATGACTTCATTACTTAATTAAATGGGAAATTACCCCAAGTATGGATGACTTATTTCGAACCTAGAAATCATCTGGTGTGATGATGAATGGGATTTTCCTAAAGGAATCTACCTGTTTGTTAATCACTAGGAGATCCCGATGCAATGCGGGTGGCGACTCCATGATTTTCATAAACATTAAAAATCCTTTTAGTGAGTAGGTCACCATTGCTTTTGGACACCAGCCGACGGGCAGCGATAGTAATAAATGTGTCCCAGGCGCTCTGTCCATAGTGGCGACTCCACTGGGGAGGTTTTTACAAATAAAAATGAATGAAGATTCCGAGCAATTTCCCATCTCTTTAATTAATCCGGTCATTATTCTCCTTTTCATTACACATAGTTCTGCATTTGTAAGGTCCTTATAAACCCCAATACCATCTATAATGCATTCCAATGATTCCACAACAGTTTCTTGGATTGTATTATCGTTGGACCACTCATAGTGATTAGGAATCCTACCTGAATTACCATCTTGGCAATGGTTAATGTGTCAAGGTTAATGGGAAGCCCATACTGGATCTCCTACCATCCTAGTAATGGTTAATGGGAGTTCAACTCTGTGGAAGCCTTCTTAGCCAAACCAAAGAGTGAAAACCCAGCATGTAATGATCATAGAAGTTTCTATTAGGTTGTACCTACTAATCCTACTTGCTGTAATGTTGCCATGAGTATTTGTGATCATTAAGCCTAAAGCCTATGCCGAAACTTTGTTTGCCTAAAGGCAGAAGTTAGGCACAAGGATACAGACTCAATTATCATAGATGTTATTTTTTTCTAGGATAGTTTGAGAGAACATTCTTATATGATGGTACTATCATCCCCTGTTGATGAAATAAAGTACCTCAGCCTACCTAGGATATGGACTTTTGACCAACAAAATGCGTGTGCGGGAGAAATAAGGTTGGAAGGCCTGCCAGTTGGTAGTATTTGTTACTTGTACAACTAACAATTTTCTTGTTTCCTTGTCATGCATACATGCATTTAGATCTCATGCATATTGCTAACGCTCTTACTTTGTAGTAAAAATTGATTAGGAAGACGTTTGATTAGAGACTGTGATAATTTGGGTGAATTCAATCTCAATAAGGATGTCTGGACCCAGTCAGAACTTTAATATGGAGGCTCTGATGACTGCCATAAGAACTATGATTAAAGAGGAGGTCCAGAATGCTGTTAACACTGACAAGACACCTGAGGATCCACCTCTTGAAGGGGAAGACAGAACTGATGACCAGGAAGCTATTTCAACCTTGACCAGGAAAATGGAACAGTTACAAGATATAGTTAGGGGAAAGAAATCTAAAATCAACTTTGACCTTGATAGCATGGGAGTCAAGGGTATGAAGAAGTTGCCTCCTAAGTTCATTATGCCTGATATGTAAAAGTTTGATGGGATGGGAGATCCTAAGCTCCACCTCAAACAGTATGGTTCAATTATGGCTACAAAACCACTTGATACAGAGTAAAAAGTTGGCGTGTTTCCTTTATCCCTCACAGCTGTGGCCCAAGACTAGTACCATCGCTTGCCCTCTTCGATCCAAGCAGACTGGAAGGAATTGTGTGAAGCTTTCATTGGCCAGTACTCATACAATGCTAAACTTGAAGTGTCACTCCAAGATCTTGAGATGACAACGGCCTAACGAATCCTTTGCTGATTTCCTTACCAGATGGAGGAAAGAAGCAGCAATGCTCAAGAATAGACCTTCTGAAAAGGACCAAGTCAGAATAGTGGTCTGGAATGTACTCCCTAACATGGTAGAGACTCTACAGATAATGAACCCCAAGTCTTTTAGTGACTTGTATGATGACGGGCTGCAATGTGAGGAAATTGAATTAGAAAGGAAAAGGACTCAGAAGGGGAAAACCACCTATGTTCACCCCAACAAGTCAGAAGGTGAGACTGCATTTGTCAACAATCTTTCTGGTAGTCGAACATTCTCCAACTTCAATCAACCACTCTCTGAGGTATTTGAATGCTTAGAGAAGCAAGGGTTGGTTAAACCTCAACGTGCTAAGAAGCCTATTAACACAAGTTCTCGCAACTATATCCACAGGGCTTATTGTACATTTCATCAGGTGAATGGCCGCTATACTAACAAATGCACGAAGCTTAAGCATAAGATCCAAGACTTGGTCAACAAAGGCAAGATCACAAACCTCAGGATGAGGCAAGCCAGTACTTAGAGTGGCGATGGTTGAAATTCTAGTTCTTAGCTGAACATCTATTGTGCTTTTCCAATAATGTTGTTGTTTGTATTTTCTAGTTGAGGATAGAACATCTGTTTCCTTCTATTTAATTAGTATCCCTTTAATGGCATGAATGCACTACATTAATCATCTATAAGCTTGTTTGACATTAATCCATATCATGATAGTTCATTTAGCATTGCTATAAGGCTCCAAAACACTCGCTAGGCCCACCACTACTGTCATATAAAGAAGAAGAAGAAAAATGCAAAAACGCCATGCTTGATCCAAAGAACGGCTTTGATTAGTAAAACGGCATCACAAGCGCTAGGCAAGCGGAACAACATCAAAAAAATTGTCGGTCCTGAAGATCACCTCAAATCATCTAAGGCCTCTCAAAAATGCTTCCGAGCATGCTCCCTCACAAGCTGAAACAAAATGTTAAAACCTCTCTGTGACTCAAAAAAAAAAACAAAAGAAAAAAAAGGAAAATAAAAAAAGAGAAAAAAAGAAAAGCTTGATGAGTTGAAAACCCATTCGTGGGCGGCTTAAGCAAAAGTTAAGGTAGGCCTGCTAAGGTGAAAAGCTCGCAAAGAGGCGCCTTAGGCAAAAAAGACAAGGCCAAAGAAAAAAAGAGAGAGATAAAAAAAATGATGAAAAAATGAATGAAAACGAGGAAGCATAGAGATTCAAAACAAAGCATACCTAAGTGACTGTGAAGCATGGCCAAAACAAAAAAAATGGAAGCAAATAGATATGTGATCAACTAGGACTTAAGAATAAACTCTGAACCATAATACCGAAGGTCGAGCGATCAACAAGTAAAGTATCTCATCAATCTGAACACAACAATAGGCTACAAAAGAAGCCTTGCAAACATCTTTGAAATATGTTGGAGCACTAGCAACAACAGCTTGCGCAAAGGGTCAACAGGATGCCAAAACTGACCAAGCCCGTGTAAAAAAGGGCGGAGGAAGTGAAAATGAGCAAAAAAGCAATGAAAATGAAAGGAAACAAGTTTTGAGGCTTAACCCGAAGAACACGATTTATGATGACAACGACATCGGGTCCAGCATGTAAAGTGCAATTCTTTATGGCATTTTTAAATGAACTGGAATTGATTCTAAATTTCTTATTGCATCAATTAATGTCATTGCATTCAAATCAGAAAAAGAAATGCTAAATGAACAAGATGAAGCAGATATTAGACTAGCAACAACTCATTGTTTGGAATGTTACGTCAGTCGAACAATCTTCAAAGATAAACCTGCTACATCGACTAGTTCTTGACCAACACAGGGGGCAAAAATAGTTGTAGGTTAAATTCAGAATTGACAAGCAGTTAAGGAATACTAAGTTTCCACCATGGACACAATTGTCATCTTCAGGAACAACAATTCCCTTAATTGCTCAATGAAGGTAATGTTCCTTTTCACAACCTCACTACAGGGTCCTCTCGATATGTCAACTAGATTCATCTTGCTCAGCACTCCCTAGACACAGACCTTGAAACCAGATACACTATGCTTTGACAATGCCCCACAATGCCATGTCACACGCTTGCAACCATCACTATTTATACCTCATTGAAGTTAACTGGGGGCATGATCAAGAATGACTTTTCCCGACAACCATAACTGTAAAAAGAGAAAAAAAATGAAATGACCTGATGAGTTGTAAAATTCCTTCGGGGGTAATTCATGCAAAAGTTAAGGCATCAATAAAAAAAATAAAAGCCCGATAAGTTGAAAACCCATCCATGGGTGGCTTATGCAAAAGTTAGGGCAGCCTGCTAGGGTGAAAACCTCACAAGGAGGCACTCTAGGAAAAAGTTAAGGCATAAATGAAATAAAATGAGATATGGTTACTAGGAAAAGCTAGAGACTGCTTTGGAAATGTGCACAAAGCATTATCCAAAGTGATCATAATAAGATCCACAATCCTTTCAAGATGCTTGAATATTGCCATGTTATACTGGTCAATCAGGGACAACTGAACTTACACACATAAAAGGTGGGTGCTTTACCAGGACAACACAATATTGGCAAGTTACCTAGGTAGGGGCCAGATTTCTTCTTCTCAATGATGCCATTAAATACTTGGATTATCAAGACAAAGCCACACTAGAGCCATTTCCCCAATTAGCAAATGTGAAAGGACTCATCGTCCCACATGTGATAAGCCATTTACCAATGAATCCTCATTTCCTTCAGAAGAGAGAGAATTCAGGTCGGGACCTCTGATCCTAATCAAAACAAGGAGTATACAGAACAATCATCAACCCATACCTTCTATATCATTTAAATGATGGGATAACCCATTGTTCAAACATCTTGAGGTGACAATGACGGAATGCAGTCTACTACAGCTTCAGAGCATGCAGATGAGGACACCTAGCATTGAACATGGGAGATGCAAACATTTAGCATGGCATATTGAATTATTTTGCATCATGTAGGTGTCCATTCATACATCCGTAAATATAATTAACATCTAGCATGACATATGCATTTAAAGGGAAGAACACCCCATTCACGCATACACAAATAAGAGAGATGACTAACATTACACGTCTTGTAAAGTTACATTACATATATCATGCATACATCTATAACATGCATACATTGAACATGCAGCTAGGAAACTCATGAAGGTTCAATCAGATGAATGAAAGCACTCTTTCCAGGGAAACGACCCCACAATAACCAAGCTCTTCTTCGACATAACATGATGGACAACTCCGACCCAACAAAGCAGAAGGGATGAACTAATCCCACCATAATGCAGGAACATCGATATAGGACTAGTAGACAAGTTTAATGGAAACCATACTGAGGGCAATCTTTGCTTAAACACTGCACTAACCAGACAAATGCACCATGAACAATGAAGCTCGGGGGCAAGGACGTATTACTAGCCCAAGACTATGAAGACATCATTGACAGACAGAAAAGGGGGATGCAAATTCTCAAAGCAGAAGGGATCCGAGTGGATTAACGCTGCAGAGAAATCATAATCTTTTAAAACTGAGAACAAAGTCAAGAGCAAATCTCGGGGGTAGCAGGTCACCTTCAAAATTAGAATTAATTCGAAAGATGACAGTCCAACTTCATAGAATCAGAATCCGGGGGCAACAAGTCACCTCCAACAATCCTAGGTGATAGCAAGTCACCCCTTTCATCCAGAAGCACAATCGGCAGTGAGCCACCTTCTACAATCCCCGGTGATAGCAAGTCACCTTTCATTCTGAAACACAATCGGCAGCTAGCCACCTCCAACAATCCTTGGTTATAGCAAGTCACCCTCTATCCAGAAGTACAATCGGCAACAAGCCACCCCCTGACAAACCTAATAAGACACCATCAGCTCTAGAACTTCAGATGACAGTAAGCCACCATCAGCTCCAAGACTTTAGGTGACATGTAAGCCACCTCGACTCATTTGGAATCTTAAAATTCATGCAAGGAACGACAAGTTGACTTGAGAGCAAAATCATCTTAAAGGCAGCAAGCCAATTTCAGTAAATCTAGAAATCCCAAATGATGGTAAGCCATCTACAGAATCCCTGGCGACAGCAAGTCACCTTCAACTACAGAGTCCCAGGCAACAGCAAGCCACCTTCAAATTATCAAAATTTCAGGCAATGAAGAATCACCTCCATGATGACAATAGGCCACTATCAAGCAAACCACGAATGATAGCAAGTCAACTCCAATGGCAGACGACGGTAGGCCACTCTTCAGAGAATAAATCTTGATAATAGTGAGTCTCCTCCAACAATTCCAGAAAAACCAGACAGCATCGAGCCACTTTTGGGAAGTTCAAGCGACAGTGATTTACCTCCAGATGCCTTTTAAGATACCAGGATCCTAAGGCTTTTATCAAGCGGAACCCAAGTGTCCTAGATTCTCCTTGTCTAGCGGAACCTAAGTGTCATAGATTCTCCTCGTCTAATGGAACCCAAGTGTCCTAGATTCTCCTTGTCTAGTGGAACCAAAGTGTCCTGGTCTCTCATCCAGCGGAACCCAAGTGTCCTAGATTCTCCTTGTCTAGCAGAACCCAAGTGTCCTAGGCTCTCATCTAGCGAAACCCAAGTGTCCTAGATTCTCCTTGTCTAGCGAAACCCAAGTGTCCTAGGCTCTCATCTAGCGGAACCCAAGTGTCCTGGATCTCCTAGTCTAGTGGAACCCAAGTGTCCTAGGCTCGCATTTAATGGAGCCTAAGTGTCCTAGAGCTCCTAGTCTAGCAAAACCCAAGTGTACTAGGCTCGCATTTAGCGGAACCTAAGTGTCCTAGGCTCTATCTCTAGAACCAAAGTGTCCTAGGCTATCTTCTAGCGGAACCCAAGTGTCCTATGCTGTTGTCTATTGAAGCCTAAGTGTTTTAGACTCTATCTCTAGAACTCAAGTGTTCTAGATCTCTCGTCTAGCGGAACCTAAGTGTCCTAGGCCCTATCTCTAGAACCCAAGTGTTCTAGATCTCTCGTCTATCGGAACCTAAGTGTCCTAGGCTCTATCTCTAGAACCCAAGCGTTCTAGATCTCTCGTCTGGTAGAACCTAAGTATCCTAGACTCTGTCCCTCGATGACAACCATCTATAGAGATGAATTACCTCCCATTTATCAGAGATGACTATCTATGAAGATGGACTACCTCCCAATTACTAGCGACGACTATCGGACCCCGAGCCAAAAACACAGATTATATCCTTTTGACAGGTTTGTTTATGTTTGTTTGCTTTGTCACTCATTTATTCATGTTTATCCAACATTGCTAAACTCCGACAAAGCGAGGGCAAACTGTAGACACTGAATTTTTGGATGCAGGTTCGTGGAAGCGGCACGGGAGCCTAGTGATGAATACAGTAAAGTTTGGACCATTTTGTTGCCCAATTTCTTGTAGAAATGAGCTGAAGAAAATAAAAATTATTTCAAAACACGTTAAATATTTTTAAAACAAAATTTTGGCTTAATTAATGGTCTGAACAAATATTTAATATATGTTCGAACCTTTAATACAACTCACAAAAACTGGAAAATTGTTTTGAGCCCAAAAACCCACCAGACCCAAAATGAACATCCGGTTGAATATTCATTGAAGGTCCGGCCAAATGTTCATTATTTTTAAAATAGTTTATTATGGAGCGTCTGCATGATCCGACAGTGAGAAGTGGTGGTGATCTGTCACACCTCATCCACTGAAGAAAAAGCAAATTCCTTCAAGAGAAACCCTAATTTTCTTAAAGCTATATAAACGATGCGATGTTGCAGGAGAAAAGGAGGAGGGGTTTTTTTTTTTTAAAAAAAATATAATTTTCAAGGCAGTTTCTTTGATTTTGAACAATCCAATAGTTCATTTTATACTAGAAAGCGGTAACATACCTCCATTCTTAGGGTAACCAACCATCCATAAATCATCCATACATTCAGAATAAGCTCATCCCGTTCATATTTTATTTATTTTTAGCTTACTGTGAATTTTTATCATTTTACATACTAATTTATTTTTATATTCTGTCTATACATGTGGGTTCTAAGTGAAGCCAGGAGGATGTAGGAGCAATCGGATTGAAGTTTGGAGCCCTGGAACCTAAGTTATGAATCAAAACGTGGTTTTGGCTCAATAACTTGGGTTACCCCGAAAACTTGTCTCTTTGGCTATATTTAGATTTCTATAACTTTTTCGGCTTCCCTTTATTGTTATGTATATTCCATTTGGTGAAATTTGTGATAAACAAGTTGATACAAAGCTTCAAAGTTTGTTGTTTCAGGTTTACAGATTCGGCGGGACGTTTACAAAGATCCGGCCGGATGTTCAATGATTCGGACGGATGTTTACGTTTCATCTAGATGTCCCAGCTACTTTAAATATTTGTTTTTGACTGGCCATAATGATAATTCATCCGGATGATCACAATGGTTCGTTCGGATGATCAAAAATTCATCTGAATCATCACGTAGAATGTCTAATAGAGCAATTTGGATTTTGGCCTAACTTATGAGGGCCATATCTCAGCCTTCTGAACTCCAAATTGAGAAATTCTTGAGCCTAAATTGAAGTTCAAGATGTCTACTTTAATTTCTAAGTTTTGAGTTTTGTCTAATTCTATCAAATTCATGCCCAAAATGCCCTTGACTTTTCAGTACTATATTTGAGATAGCTTTTTGAACACTTCATGAGGAAATGTAATTCTCGCTAGGTTATCATATATAGGATATTTATAGGTTACTTAGAATTTTATTTATCATTTTTATGTATTATATTTTAAAGGCATGTAATAAACAGGTCAAGAATCAGCTCGGAAAATATGCGGTTGATCGATTGATTGAAGCTACAAGATCGGTAGATCAATCCTCTCCGGGATTAGTCTATCGATCGGTACCATTTCTATCCCTATTTACATTTATGCAATC
This sequence comes from Bocquillonia castaneifolia, assembly GCA_948193215.1. Lineage (NCBI taxonomy): Eukaryota > Viridiplantae > Streptophyta > Magnoliopsida > Malpighiales > Euphorbiaceae > Bocquillonia > Bocquillonia castaneifolia. The sequence continues at coordinate 11,421 of CANYLF011170433.1, forward strand.
ACCTAGAATTACATGCTAAATAATTAACTGGACCTTTATAATAAATAAAACCTAGTAATAAGTATAATAAAATGGTAGAAACTCATTTCACTCTTCCTTTCTTTAAAGGTGTATGTATATTACTGCCATTCCCAACATTTTGGGGTAAATAATAAAGAAATTAATGTGCAAATATTAACTTGTAAATATATGTAAAATAAGTTAGAAACTAACTATGGATGTTCTACATGTAAGTAGATAAGGAAATAATCCACTTGGCTAACTATTATTAAAACAAATAGAAACTCACAAAATCTAGCCAATCGCAATCGATCAATCAGGTTTAAATAAAATAGACTTAATGCGGGACTAAAATTTGATTAGAAACAGTATTAGGCACATCCATTCATTGCATTCTACTTTCTGGGTGATTTATCACTTTATATTGTTTGTCTCTGGTAGGAAATAATGACCTCATTACTTAATTAAATGGGAAATTGCCCCAAGTATGGATGACTCATTCTGAACCCAGAAATCATCTAGTGTGATGACGAATGAGATTTTCGTAAAGGAATCTACTTGTTTGTTAATCACTAGGTAATCCCGGTGTAATTCGAGTGGTGACTCCATGATTTTCATAAAAATTAAAAATTCTTTTAGTGAGTAGGCCACCATTGCTATTGGACACCAATCGACGGGCAGCGGTAGCAATAAACGAGTGCCGGGCGCTCTGTCTGCATGGTATATGGTCGAATTATATATGGATGTCTACTTTCAAGATCAAAAATTGGAATTCAATTTGGAGCATTGTTTTGGGAGTTATAGATTTTTAAGTGAATTATGCTCAAGATTGAATGCAAAAGACTATACAAATAAGTCATGTTCAAAATGATGCCAAAAATTCTAGGGAAAGAGTTTTGACCTAAAATTCTATAGGGTTGTAGCCCCTGAAGTCTAGTTTCATATGGCTTTTGAATCACACCAAAAGGACTTGTAGATTTGGAGAAATGGCAGTTGGAGTGAGTAGTACTTGGAATATCAAAGCACCAAAATGTCTTGATTTTTTTGGGCATGAAGATGGTGGAACTGGAAAAATTTTGTGAGATAAAAAATTATAGAGGACGTCTTATAAATGCTGCCATAAAAATTTCAGTGCATTTGGAGTTTTATATCTTGGAAATTGTAGCCATGATTTTTCGGTCAGAAAGCCCCAACGGTCATATTCTGAGTAGCCGTTGTGCCGCGCCCGCGACCTGCACTTCGCAACCTCAACTTTCAACTATGACAGACCTTAAAAAAGTCTCAAAAAGTGGATATTTTAATGGGGAAGTGTGGGCAACGGTCATAACTCTTTATGAGCCTATAAATACCCATCAAAATGAGTATTTTGGAGCTGGAGCAACCTACAAAATGCTCTCATAACATCTTTCAAACATTGAATCATTTTATTTGTAATTTTAGCACAATTTGGTTGTGTGTGGATAGTTAGAACTCTAGAGCATTTATTGCTTGGGTTGAGTGAATTAGCTATCCTTGTACAAGTGTGTCAATTCTTTGTAAGTTGGGGAAACACTAGGGTTAGGTTTAGAGAGAGCCTTAGAATTCTCTTTGTAAAGGTTGAAGATAGCCTATTGAAATCTTCATTGTAAAGGTTTGGTGTTAGCCTCTTAGAAACACTAAGGTTTGTGAGTGAGCCTTGGATAAAACTCATTTGTAAAGGTTGGTGATAGCCTTGTATATCTCCTTGGTGGATAGTGGAACCCCAAATTGTGTATTTGGAAGAGTGGATGTAGGACAAGTTGGCTCCAAACCACTATAAATCTATTTTGTTCTTCTTTTCTTCCCTAATCCATTCTTGAATACTTTTTTAATTTCTAATTCCTCACCAATTCACCCCCCCCCCCCTCTTGGTATTTCAGATGGCAAAAATTAAAAAGTTTTAAGATTATAACATTAATATTAGATGTTATAAAAACTTTATGTATTCCAATTTCTAATATTTCATAATTTTTTTATATCTTTCACTATTTTTATGCTAAAATTTTATATTATTAAATATTTTTCTATCACTAATATTTAAGAGTTATAGAATTTACCAAAGGAGAGTGACACAGATGGTTAAAGACTTCTTCGCTTGTGAGCGAAACGCTCAGGGTCTTAAGTTCGAGTCCCAGGATCTCCTTTAAGAGAGGATTAAATGCTGAGCGCCGGCACCTCGGCAGTGGATTAGTCTGTGAAACCATTAAACGGGGCCTGGGATACCACTATAGGCAACACCTATCAAAAAAAAGAGTTATAGAATTTCAGAGGTTTTATATATGTTTAACTTTATTTAATAATATTCTTAATGTTTAATGATTATAAAATTTAAAAAGTGTTAAGGGTATAACATTAATATTTAGATGTTATAAAAACTTTATGTATTCCAACTTCTAATATTCCATAACATTTTTTTATATCTTTAGTAACTGTGAAAATCTATAATCTAATTAAATGAATACTATTAGCTATAAGGGTCTTAATATCTCTATAACCTTTCAAGTTAATAGTATTATTAAATGAAATCAAACATGAAACTATTCAGATTCTACAAATTTAGAGATATAAATATAATCTTAAAACAGTTCAAATTCCACAACTATTAAAATTAAT
>CANYLF011170837.1:0-12441 GCA_948193215.1 Bocquillonia castaneifolia
GCGCCTAATATTGTTTCTAATCAAAATTTTAGTTCTGCATTAAGTCCACTATATTTAACCTTGATTGATTGAAAGCGATTGGCTGGATTTTGGTGAGTTTCTGCTCGTTTTAATAGTAAAATTACCAAGTGTATTATTTCCTTATTTATTTACATGTGAAACATCCACAGTTGATTTCTAACTTATTTTTATTTTTATTTTGTGGTCAATATTTGCACATTAGTTTATTTATAGTTTACCCGAAATATTGGAATGGCAGTAATATACATACACCCTTAGAGAAAAGAAAGGGGAAATGAATTTCTACCATTTTTTATTATACCTTTTACCGGGTTGGTTAATTAAATGTCTGATTAATTATTTTACAAACAGATCTAAATGATTTTGCATAAAAATGTAAAGAAATCTTACCGATCAATCGATCTACCCGGGAGAGAATAGATCGATCGACCTTGAAGTTTCGGAAGAATTGCGACTTAGAAATCTTCATTTTTGGCTCTTCACCGTGAAGGTCTGGCCAGATAGGAGAGCCGTCAGAAAGGTCAGAAGAGCCGTCAGAACAAGAGAGCCGTCAGGCTAGGAGATCCGTCATAAAGGCCAGGAGAGCCGTCACAAAAGAAAGGAGATCCATCACAAGGGAAATAAGATCCCTCACCAAGGCCAGGAAGCCGTCAGGCCAAGAGATCCGTCAAGCTAGGAGAGCCGTAAGAATGCCGGGAGAGTCCCAAGCCAATAGAGCCACACAAGAGAGCTCATTATTGAAGGTGAAATCGACTGAAGGCAAGAGAGCCGCTAGACCAGGAGAACCGTCACGAAGGCCAGGAGATCCCTCAGAAAGGAAAGGAGATCTGTCACAAAGGCAAGGAGCCATCAGGATAAGAGAGCCGCCAAAGAGAGATCCTTAGTGAGGGTGGAATCGGCTGGGAGACAATAGAGCCGCTAGACCAAATAGACCGTCAGACCAAGAGATCCGCAGGCCAAGAGAGCTGTCATAAAAAAGGCCAGCAGAGCCGACCCAAGAGAGCAGCCAGAAAGGCAGGAGAACCACCAACCCAGGATTTGAATTTAATGCAGAATAGAAAATGAATTTAATAAATTATGGGAATCCTCCTAAACATTATAATATATATAATATTACACTAAATTAAATAAATACTTCATAATAACATATACATTATAATATATGGAATATGCTATAATTAAGTAAATACTACATTAAAACGCATAAAAATTATGAAGACTGTAATTAAAATGCTAAAAGTTATAAACTAAATTATATAGGGAAATAAAGACATAAACTAAATTAATTCATGTAAATAAATTATAATATACTACCTGATACGTAAATAAAATGCACAATCAACAGGAAAATTAAGATGAGTGATCTAGACACAAGATTAAAACATTATGAACGTAAGAAAAATAAAAAAAATAAAGAATAAACAAAAATAAAAAAATGAAATTAAACTAAGTTACATAAATAAATGATAACACAAAATAACTTTACCCATGCACTTTTACTATCTAAATAATGTTAGAAATATATAATAATGACTAAATCATGAAGATAAAACACACATAATTAATAAAATGGAAATTAGATAAACATAGAAAGTAAATAAAATAAATTAAAAGGAAGTTGAGATTAGTGTTCTTGGGTCATGGATGCATGATATGCCCTCAAAGATTATGGCATTATACCCTTCAAGATTGAATTATAGCAGAGAATTGAAAATGAAAAACTTAGGAAAATTAAAGAAAACTTAGTTTTCTTATGTATTTATTTTTTTATTATCTCAAATATTTTTCAAAGAAAATGAAAGTTTTTTTTTTGAAGACAATAACTCTCTCTAAAAATGGAAGAACTCCCCTCCAAAAAATCATCCTCCCTTAAAAATCCCTTCCAAAAAAATCTCCTCAAAAAAGAATCCTCTCAAAAAAGTATCTCCCATCTCCTCTTCCTCCTTCTCTTATTTATATCTTTTCTTTTTCACCTAATTTTCTTAAACCTAAATTTCTCACACCTAATTTTCTTAAACCTAATTTCCTTAAACCTAATTTTCCTACACCTAATTTTCATAAACCTAATTTTCATACACCTAATCTTCCTACACCTAATTTTTCTATACCTAATTTTCATAAACCTAATTTTCTCCTTTATTATTATTATTTTTTTATTATTATTATTATTATTTTAAAAACTAAAAAAATTAAAGATAAGAATAAAAATAAAAATATTATTTAAAATAAAAACTTGAAATATCATTTTTTTATTCCCCTTCCTTCAAACCAAGAAATTGGGTACTGAAAGTGGTCTAAAATAGACCGTATTCATCACCAGAAACCCCGAGCCACTTCCATGACCTGCATCCAAAAATCAGGTATCTACAGTTGCCCCTGCTTTATCGGAGTTTAGCAATGTTATAAAAACATGAATAAACGAACGTCAAAGCAAACAAACATAAACAAACCAGACAAAAGGATACAGTTTGTGTTTCTGGCACAGGGGTTCGATAGTCGTCATCGATAAGTTGGAAGTAGTACGCCTCCGTAGATAGTCATCACCGATAAGTGGGAGGTAGTCCGTCTCCCTAGATAGTCATCACCGATAAGTCAGAGGTAGTTCATCTCCATAGATAGTCGTCACCGATAAATTGGAGGTAGTACATCTCCAAAGATAGTCGTCACCGACAAGTCGGAGGTAGTAAGTCTCCAAAGATAGTCATCACCGATAAATTGGATGTAGTACGTCTCCATAGATAGTCATCACCGATAAATTGGAGGTAGTACATCTCCAAAGATAGTCGTCACTGATAAATAAAGGTAGTACGTCTCCAAAGATAGTCATCGCCGATACATTGGAGGTAGTATGTCTCTGAAATAATGGATGAGTCAAGGTGGCTTGTGGTCACTAGAGGTCGTGGAGTTGATGGCGGCTTGCTGTCGCCTAAAGTCTTGGAGTTGATGGTGGTTTTTCATCACCAGAAGTTTTGGAGTTGTTGGTGGCTTACTGTCACCTAGGATTATTGGAGATGGCTCGCTGCCGATAGTGTTTCTGAGTAGTGGGTGATTTGCTATCATAATGGCTTTCTAGAAATGTCTTACTGCTGACTATATTTTCTGAGTTTACTGAGGATGAGGGCAGTTTGCTATTAACTGAGATTGAAGGTGGCTTGTTTGTTGTCAGTGGTTTTGGAATTTGAAGGTGGTTTACTGTCATCTAGAGTACTGGAGTTGATGGTGGCTTTCCTTCATCAGAAGTTCTGGAGCTGTTGGTAGCTCGCTGTCACCAAAAGTTCTGAAGTTGATGATGTCTTGTTGGTTTTACTAGAAGTTCTGGAGCTAATGGTGAATTGCTACCAATTGTGTTTTTATGCAGTGAGTGATTTGCTATCGATAGGGCTTTTTGGAGATGGCTTGCTTCCTTCGGGATGATTCCACAAAGTTGGATTGTCATCTTTTGGATTAATTCATATTGTGATTGTGCTGCCCATGAGATTTGTGCTTGACATTTCTCTCAGTTGTAAGAAGATTATGATTTCTCTACAGTATTGGTGTGACAGGCTATTTTCTTTCCGAGGTTCATCATCGTCTAGCGAGTCGTTGTTGATGCCAATTTGCTTGATGTTGTCGTTAGAAGGTCTCGTCTTGCCCCCGAGTTACAAATGCTTTTCTTTGCTCCATGTAGGGATATATTGGCCAGTATGTGAGTCAGATTCTGCTTGTCCTTAAGCTTTCTCTTGCCTTGTTCTTTTGACTCATTCTAGATGTCCATGTCAGCTCCTGACCCATTACTCCCACATCTGTGTTTGCTCATACACATGGTTTCCATGATATAGTGTCCCCATCTGCAATGATGATGCGACTTGATTGGCATAGCGTCTAGGCAAAGGTTGCCCCCAGCATGGTTTCCATTAATCTTGTCTTGCTAGTTTTGTACCTCTATTTCGGTACTCTTGTGAAGTCAATTTGTTCCCTTTGCTTTGTTGGGTCAGAGTTGTTCATCATGTCATGTCGAAGTAGACTCTAGTTATCATGATGTTGTTTCCCAGGTAAAAGTGCTCTCGTTCCTTTTGGTTGAACTTTTGTGATTTTCTTAGTTGCCTGTACAATGTATGCATGTTGTGGATGTATGCATGATATATGCAACGTGTTTTTATAGGATGTGTAATATTAGTCATCTTTCCTATTTGTGCATGCATGAATGGGGTGTTGTTCCCTATAAATGCATATGTCATGTTGGATGTCAATTATATTTACAAGTGTATGGATGGATGCCTACATGATGCAAAAGAATTCAGTATGCCAGGCTAAATGTTTGAACCTCCCATGTTCAATGTTAGGTGTCTTCATCTGTATGCTCTGAAGCTGTAGTAGACATGTTTCTGTTGCTGCCGCTTTAAGATGTTTGAACAATGGGTTGCCCTATCACTTCAATGATAAAGAAGGTACGGATTGATGACTGTTCCATATATTCCTTGTTTTGATTAGGATTAGAGGTCTTGATCTGAGTTCTTGCTCTTCTGGAGGAGGTGAAGATTTGGCTCTCGTCTACTTGGATTTCGTCTCATGCCTTTATGCGTTCAGAAAGGACTTTTTAAATAGAAGATAGTGAATTTTAGCATATCCACTCACTGAGGAACGAGTTTTGTCATGGTTTGTTCTTGATCATCAGGGTATTAGATAGCATCGACCGAGAAAGATAAGATTTGTCCCCTACCTGTGTAGCTTACTAACAATCTTGGGAGGTGTTGTAGCTTCTGATTCTAGCTGGGCTCGTGGTTTTCTTTCTTATGGAAGGCCTATTGCATTGCCTCGGTGAAGCTTCCTCAGTTTGTACCCGTATGTTCAGTTGCCCCAAATTGGCCAGTATAACAATGTTCAAGCTGCTTTTGAAAAATGTGTTGATCAAATATCGACTATTCTTTTTGAAGTCCTGACTGGTTAAATTCTCTATGGAGTCTCTTGCTTTTCCTAGTAACCATATCTCCTTTTATTTTGTTCATGACTTAACTTTTGGCTAGAGCACCTCTTTGCGAGGTTTTCACCCTAGCAGGCTGCCCTAACTTTTGCATAAGCCGTCCATAATGGGTTTTTAACTTATCAGGCTTTTATTTATTATTATTTTTTATTGGTGCCTTGACTTTTGCATGAATTTCCCCCGAAGGGATTTTACAACTCATCAGGCCATTTCATTTTTTTTCTTGTTTTGCAGATATGATTATCGGGAAAAACTATCTTTAATCATGCCCCCAACTGACTTTGATGAGGTGCAAGTAGTGTTGGTTGCAGGCTTGTGATATGGCATTGTGGGGCAGTGCCAGAGTTTAGTTCAGTTAATCTCAGGGGCGATTGTCTAAAGAGTACTAAGCAAGACGAATCCAATTGATATATCAAGAAGAACCTGTAGCGAGGCTGTGAAAAGGAACATCATCTTCATTGAGCAATGAAGAGAATTGTTGTATGGAGTTGATGACTATGTCCATGGTGGAAACTTAGCATTCCTAAGCTACTTATCAATTCTGAAATTGACCCATAACTATTTTGCCCCTCGTTCGATCAAGAACTAGTTGACTTAGCAGGTGCATCTTTGAAGATTGTTCAACTGACACGGCATTCCAAACAATGAGTTGTTGCTAGTCTCATATCTGTTTCATCTTGTTTGCTTAGTATTTATTTTCCTGGTTTGAATGCAATGACATTAATTGATGCAATAAAAAATTTAGAATCAATTCCAGTTCATTTAATAATGCCACAGAAGTGTACTTTACATTTTGGACCTTATGTCGTTATTATCAGGGATTGTGCTCTTTAGGTTTTATGATTAACCACCAATTCTGGATCTCACTCTCTGCTTATTTTCTTTGCCCTTTCACACAGGCCTAATCAGTTTTGGCCATGCTTCATAGTCACTTAGGCATGCTTTGATTTGAATCTCTCTGCTTCCTCGTTTTCTTTTTCTTCTTCTTTTTTTTCACCCTTCTTTTTTTTTGGCCTTGTCTTTTTGCCTAATGTGCCTCTTTACGAGGTTTTCACCTTAGCAGGCCTGCCTTAACTTTTGCATGACCCACCCACAAAGGGGTTTTCAACTCATCAGGCTCTTTTTTTTTTGAGTCACAGAGAGACATTTTGTTTCAGCTTGTGGAGGAGCATGTCCGGAAGCATTTTTGAGAGGCATTAGATGTTTTGAGGTGATCTGCAGTACCGGCAATCCTTTGTGCTGCTCTACTTGACTTGTGCTCGTGATGCCATTACTGATCATGACCATTTCAAGGTTGAACAAGATGTTTTTGCTGTTTTTTATTTTCTTTTTTTTCTCTCTCTCTTTTTTTAATGACAATAAGTACTTCTAAGCTTTGTAGCAATGTTAAATGAACCATAATGATTTAAAGCATTCATGCCATGAAAGAGATCCTAATTAAACAGAAGGAAACAGAAGTTCTATCATTGACTAGCAAATAGAGACAACAACATTATTGGAAAAGCACACAGATGTTCGACAAGTTGGGTTAAGAGCTAGAATTTTAACCATCACCGCTCTAAGCATTGGACTGCCTTGCCTCGGGATCTGTGATCTTGCCAGCATCAATCAAGTCTTGGACTACACATTTAAGTTTGATACAATTATTAGTATGATGCATGTCAACATGATGAAATTCACAGTAAGCATTCGGAACATAGTTTGGAGCTTCAGGGTTAGGAATAGTCTTTGCTGGCTCTAGGGTCAAGAGTCCTTGCTTTTTCAATATTTGAAAGGCTTCTGATAGTGGAAGGTTGAAGTCTGAGAATTGCCTGTAAGGCCTGATCATATTAACCTTAGCTAAATCTCTCGACTGTGTAGTAGGACGAACAAAGTTAAACTTGCCCTTGGGGTTTCTCCTTTTGTCGGCCTCCTCATGCTTTCTAGGATGATCTACTAGATGGTTCTAAAGTTGCATTCCCAAGAATTCTTATAACATGGTTCGTACCTCATCTCTCACAATTTCACGAATCTGTTGGATGCTGATGTTGTTGGCCATCTTGTAATTGCCTACAAAACAGAAGGGTTATAGTGATGCATGAAATGCAAATGCATGTATGCATGTATGTATGACAAGAAAACAAGAAAATCATTAGCTATACAAGTAACAAATACTGCCAATTGGCAGACCTTCCAACCTTATTTCTCCCGCACACGTATTCCGTTGGTCAAAAGTCCATTTTCTAGGTAGGCTGGGGTACTTTATTTCATCAACATGGGATGACAATACCGTCATATATAAATGCTCTCTCTAACTGTCCTAGCAGATAATAGCATCAATGATAATCCAGTCTGTTATCCTTTTGCCCCCACTCTCGCTTTTAGGCTGGCAGAGTTTCAGCACAGGCTTTTAGGCTTGATTATCATAAATACTCATGTAACGTTACAACAGATAGAAATTAGCGGGTGTAACCTAGTGGAAACTTCTATTGGTCATTACATGCTGGGCTTTTGACTCTTTGGTTTGGCTAAGAAGGCTCCCATAGAGTCAGACTCCCGTTAACCATTGCTAGGATGGTAGGAGAACCAGTATGAGTTTCCCATTAATCGCGACTCATTAACCATTGCCAGGATGGTAAGCCAGGTAGGATACTCAAGCACTATGAGTGGTCCACCGATAATACATCCCAAGAAATGAGTGAAATCGTTGGGTAGCATTATAGATGGTACCAGGGTTTAATAGGGACACCTAAAAATGCAAAAGTACGTGCAATGCAAAAAGAAATAATGACCAGATTAATTAAAAAGATGGAAAATTGCTCTGAATCTTCATTCATTTTTATTTGTAAAAACTTCCCCAGTGGAGTCGCCACTATGGACAGAGCGCCCGGGAGGCGTCTTACCGCCTGCCCGTCAGTTGGTGTCCAATAGCAATGGTGACATACCCATTAAATGGATTTTTAGAATTTATGAAAAATATGGAGTCGCCACCCGAATTGCTTCGAGATCACCTAGTGATTAACAAACAGGTAGATTCCTTTTCGGGAAATCCCATTCGTCATCACACCAGGTGATTTCTGGGTTCAGAATGAGTCATCCATACTTGGGGCAATTTCCCATTTAATTAAGTAACGAGGTCATTATTTCCTACCAAAGACAAACAATATAAAGCGATAAATCACCCAGAAAGTAGGATGCAATGAACAGGCGCGCCTAATATTGTTTCTAATCAAAATTCTAGTTCTGCATTAAGTCCACTATATTTAACCTTGATTGATTGAATGCGATTGGCTGGATTTTGGTGAGTTTCTACTCGTTTTAATAGTACAATTTCCAAGTGGATTTTTCCTTATTTATTTACATGTGAAACATCCACAGTTGATTTCTAACTTATTTTTATTTTTATTTTGGGGTCAATATTTGCACATTAGTTTATTTATATTTTACCCGAAATATTGGAATGGTAGTAATATACATACACCCTTAGAGAAAGGAAAGGGAAAATGAATTTCTATCATTTTTATTATACTTTTTACCGGGTTGATTAATTAAATGTCTGATTAATTATTTTACAAACAGATCTAAATGATTTTGCATAAAAATGTAAAGAACTATTACCGATCAATCGATCTACCTGGGAGAGAATAGATCGATCGACCTTGAAGTTTTGGGAGATTTACGGCTTAGAAATCTTCATTTTTGGCCCTACACCGTGAAGGTCTGGCAAGACAGGAGAGCCGTCACACCAAGAGAGCCGTCAGGCTAGGAGATCCGTCACAAAGGCCAGGAGAGCTGTCATAAAAGAAGGAGATCCGTCACAAAGGAAAGGAGATACCTCACCAAGGCTAAGAAGCCGTCAGGCCAAGAGATCCGCCAAGCCAGGAGAGCCGTAAGAATGCCAGGAGAGTCCCAGGCTAATAGAACCGCACAAGAGAGCTTATTCTTGAGGGTGAAATCAGCTGAAGGCAAGAGAGCCGCTAGGCCAGGAGAACCTTCACGAAGGCCAGGAGATCCCTCAGAAAGGAAAGGAGATCCATCACAAAGACAGGGAGCCGTCAGGATAAGGGAGCCGCCAAAGATAGATCCTTAGTGAGGGTGGAATCGGCTAGGAGACAAGAGAGCCGCTAGACCAAATAGACCGTCAGACTAAGAGATCCGCAGGCTAAGAGTGCCATCATAAAAAGGCCAGCAGAGCCGACCCAAGAGAGCCGCCAGCCCAGGATTTGAATTTAATGCAAAATAGAAACTGAATTTAATAAATTATGGGTATCGTCCTAAACATTATAATATATATAATATTACACTAAATTAAATAAATACTTCATAATAACATATACATTATAATATATGTAATATGCTAAAATTAAGTAATTACTACATTAAAACACATAAAAATTATGAAGACTATAATTAAAATGCTAAAAGTTATAAACTAAATTATATAGGGAAACAAAGATATAAACTAAATTAATTCATGTAAATAAATTATTCTATACTACCTGATACGTAAATAAAATACCCAATCAACAAGAAAACTAAGATGAGTGATCTAGATACAAGATTAAAACATTTAAGAAAAATAAAAAATAATAAAAAATGAACAAAAATAAAAGAAATAAAATTAAACTAAGTTAAATAAATAAATGATAACACAAAATAACTTTACCCTTGCACTTTAACTATCTAAATTATGTTAGAAATATATAATAATGAATAAATCATGAAGATAAAACACACATAATTAATAAAATGGAAATCAAATAAACATAGAAAGTAACTAAAATAAATTAAAAGAAGGAAGTTGAGATTAGTGTTCTTGGGTCATGGATGCATGGTGTGCCCTCAGAGATTATGGTATTATACCCTTCAAGATTGATTTATAGCAGAGATTTGAAGATAAAAAAAAACTTAGGAAAATTGAAGAACACTTAGTTTTCTTATGTATTTTTTTTTATTTTCTCAAATTTTTTTCAAAGAAAATGAAAGTTTTTTTTTTGAAGGCAATAACTCTCTCTAAAAATGGAAGAACTCCCCTCCAAAAAATCCTCCTCCCTTAAAAAATCCCTTACAAAAAAATCTCCTCAAAAAAGAATCTTCTCAAAAAGAATCCCCCATCTCCTCTTCCTCCTTCTCTTATTTATATCTTTTCTTTTTCACCTAATTTTCTTAAGCCTAATTTTCTTAACATAATTTTCTCACACCTAATTTTCATAAACCTAATTTTCATACACCTAATCTTCCTACACCTAATTTTCCTATACCTAATTTTCATAAACCTAATTTTCTTCTTTGTTATTATTATTATTTTTTATTATTATTATTATTTTAAAAACTAAAAAAAATTAAAGATAAGATTAAAATTAAAAATAAAAATATTATTTAAAATAAAAACTTGAAATATCATTTTTTTTAATTCTCCTGCCTCCAAACTAAGAAATTGGGTACTGAAAGTGGTCTAAAATAGACCGTATTTATCATCGGGCACCCCGAGCCACTTCCATGACCTGCATCCAAAAATCAAGTGTCTACATACCCATTAAAGTCCTACACCTCACCTTTTCATCAATGGTGAGGGTCTCAAACATGGTCTCAATTGGGTTGCCATTGGTGGGTTGACGTTGAGGTTGAGGAATGGCAGGAGTAGAACCTGGTTCTTGGATAATGACATCGGTTCTATGTCTTTTTGGATGAGGAGTAGGTGGTTCCTGTGCCTTTTCTTTTCCTTTTTGGGCTCTAGTTAGTCTTTTGTCCATGACGATGAATGATAAATAGATTATGCACAAGAAAAAGGAATTTCAAAGCACTAAAAAGGGAGGAGTAGAAGAGAAAATGTCCTATAAAGCTTTGAAATATTGAGAGAGAGGCTGTAAACCGTTTCATATATGCAATGGGGGGTATATATAGGCATGTTGGAGCATTTGAAGACTTGAAAAATCCTAAAAATCTGCCTACTAGCCATTTTCCAACGGCTAGTAATGGCTAGAATTTTTAAAAAACTGTGCGAGTCACGGGTGCGATGCATCAAATCACAACCGCGATATGTTGAAATAGCCGTTATGTTCAAAAATTTTAAAATTTTGCGGGCGCGACCATGATTTTAATGAAAATAATTTTTGAAAAACTGATTTTTTTAGACAAAGGATCACGGGTGCGACTTCGATGGTCGCGGCCGCGGCCGCGATGTTGAATTATTTAGTATCTTCCAAAACTATTTTCGGTCACGGGCGCGATTATATAAATCGAATCTGTGACTAAAGAAATAGAGAATTTTGTTGGAAGAGCAGTAATATCGCGACCGCAATTAAGCATGTCACGTCCGTGAATTACATGTCAAAAAATTTTTCAATGCTTTAAGGTTCAAAAATAATTTTCTAAGCTCCAAGGTGCTCCAAACTTGTTGTGTGACTTGTATTTACGCCTTTTAACTTATGACAAGCAAAATTAAGGGGCAATGCTATGTCTATTGCATATGAATGAAAGAATTTACAAAAGAAAACCTGAAAATCAAAGGGTGCTTCCATCTAGCATCCCCAACTCACTCTTAATGAAGTTCATACATTCTTCATTGAGACATTTTGTAAAAATATCAACCATTTGGTTAGTAGTATCAATGAATTCTAATACTACATGACCCTTTTGCACATGATCTCTAAGAAAATGATTTCTAATGTCTATGTGCTTGCTCCTAGAGTGTTGGATAGGGTTCTTTGAGAGATTTATGGCACTAGTTTTATGACATTTGATGGGAATGCAATCAATATCTAAACCAAAATCTTTCAATTGTTGTTTCATCCACAAGACTTGTGATCCACAACAACCCGCCGCTACATATTTGGCTTCGGCGGTTGATAAAGCAACACTAACTTGTTTCTTACAACACTAAGAAACTAAGCAATTGCCAAGTAGTTGACAAGTACCGCAGGTACTGTTTCTATCCATCAAACTACTGGCACAATCCGAATCCGAGTATGCAACTAAATCAAAAGTAACACTCCTAGGATACCATAGTCCTAAATGCATAGTGCCATGCAAATACTTTAAAATTCTTTTAACGGCTTGCATATGAAACTCTTTAGGACATGATTGAAAACATGCACACAAGCATGTAGCATAGATAATATCGGGTCTAGATGAAGTTAAGTAAAGAAGTGAGCCAATCATACCTCTATACTTTTTCTGATCTACACATTTACTTTTTTCATCCTTGTCCAACTTTGTTATAGTTCTCATTGAAGTTTTGATAGCTTTGCATCCTTCCATCCCAAACCGTTTGAGAAGCTTTTTTGTGTATTTGGCTTGGTTGATGAAGATGCCATCTTTTCCTTGCTTGATTTGTATTCCCAAGAAGAATTTGAGCTCTCCCATCATGCTCATCTTAAATTCCCTAGTCATACACTTAGCAAATTCTTTGCACAAACTCTCATTAGTAGCACAAAATATGATATCATCAACATAAATTTGGACAATGAGTATGTCATGCT
>CANYLF011172117.1:0-11339 GCA_948193215.1 Bocquillonia castaneifolia
AGAAAAATCAACAATTAAGTCCACAAACTTGTATTTTTCGGCCAAATAGGTGCAAAATGTCAATTGTCATTTTTTTAAAATTCATAAAAAAATTATTTCAACAAATTTTCATCTTATTTTTTTATATGTTAGTTTAAAAAAATTAATTTATATTATAACATATTTTTGAAAAATTTTGATCTATAAACTATTTTTTTTATTTTTTAACCAAAAAAACTTTAAAAAAATCATAAAAAATAAAACGTATATAAAAATTGTAGCATTTTTTTGTGTGAATATCTTAAATTATAAGTTAAATTTATTGGCATTGATAAATTTTAGCTAACTTAATTTTCAAATTTATCGAATAGTTAGTCAATAGTATAATTTTCAATTAATTTTTTGTTAATAAATTAGATACGTAAAACTAATCAAATTTTATCATTAACTATCTGAATATATCTAGCATATTGTCTTAGATTATTATAAAAAAAATTATATCATTTTCATATGTTTTATATTTTTTATAATTGATTTAAGTTTTTTCATCAAAAATTTTAAAAAATAATTTTGACCACAAATTATTTTTTTTAAATTTGAATTAAATATTTTATAACTCACATATAAAATATTAGATGAAAATGTGTTAAAATGGATTTTTTTATGAATTTTTAAAAAATAACAATTGACATTTTACACCTATTATGGTAGAAAAATACAAGTTTTTGGACTAAATTATTAATTTTTCTCAACTCTTCTCAATTTGGGTCTGTGTCACAAGTTTGTGTACTAGTTTAACACTTCTTCCGTATTAATTTTGGATGTTTTACTGAATTTAAGCCAAAGTCATATTCATCCAATAGACTCAAGAAGAACTATTTATAGTAACACATTTATTTGCATTTTGCAGTAGAAAAATACTAGAGTTATGTACAAATTTAAATACAAGTACACAATACATAACCATACATATGGAGAGAGAGTGAGAGGAGAATTATAATTAGGTAGATTGAAGGCCTAGCCCATTCTACCATGTAGAAATCCCACTTCCAGGCGGCTGTGCCAGCTGGGCATTATGACGAACCCCTCCTCCTCTCTTCTCTTCTTAGGCCGACTCTTGTACCCTCTGCCTTACTTCCTTCCCACTTTATATTATTTTTTTTATTCTTTTTAATTACATGTGTTGAAACAAAAAGTTCCCAATGATGACAATGAAGAGTAGCAATTTGACAATCTTCCATAATGAAATACTAAAATATAAGATCAAACTTATATAGCAATTTCAAATTATATATATAATTGTCACAAATATTTTTTTAACTTAATATCACATTTAAAATTACCAAATTATAAATATAAAAGTAGAAAACATTTTTTTGATATTTAAAAGAATTGTAATTTTTGAAAAATGATTACTAATATTTTAAAATATTTTTTTATAATGACACATTAAAATTTTTCTACAAAATTTGTTAGTAGTATAGCAAAAGGTGCGGAGGATGCAATAAAATATCTATTTAGAGTAAACAAAAATAAGAAAAATAAGGAAAGGAAGAAGCAAATGAACGTAAAAGAGTTGATCAATAAGGTTTATGTAGATTACATGGCGGTTTCACTTGCATATAAAAGCACCACGTTTTTCCTCTTTCGTCATTTAGGCCCCCCACACCATCATTTCATCATCTTTTTTTTTCTTCTTTGTTGTTTTGTTTTGTTTTTTTTATTATTATGCTCTTCTAATTCCATTAATCCATTCTCTTTTATTTCTTGCTTTCTACTGCTTACTACCACACTACTCTTTTTAATTAATTTTTGACGTTCTTTGCCTCTGCCTCTTATGTATAAAAAGGACACTGTCATCTATAAATTAAAACCCATCTTCCTTTCATGCATTTGCCCCTCTCTCCCTCTCCCTCTCTACATATATATATATATATATATATGGTATTTGTAGATGCATCCCACTATATATATTTATAAGCTGAAGCAACCATATTGCCTTAGTTTTTTGACACACAACTTTGTTGCTTATATATACAGAGTACTTACTAGATTCAAATCATAAAAATGGCTGACCCTTTACGGGCAAACTCTAACTCAGAAACTGAGTCTAGCTTCAACTCATCTCCTCCTTCACCTTCTTCTTCCGGGTTATCTCCAAACCCGGTTCAGAAACCCGACCCGGATGATAATCTTAGAAAACCCAAGAGACCTCGAGATAGCAGCAACAAGCATCCTGTGTACAGAGGGGTTCGAATGCGGGCATGGGGTAAATGGGTATCCGAAATCCGAGAACCCAGAAAGAAGAATCGGATCTGGTTAGGTACTTTTTCTACTCCTGAAATGGCTGCACGTGCTCATGACGTGGCAGCCTTAAGTATTAAAGGAAACTCCGCTCTTCTCAACTTTCCCGAACTCGCCGGCTCGCTTCCTCGGCCCGTTTCCAATTCACCTCGCGACGTTCAAGCCGCGGCCGCCAAAGCTGCTTCTATGGACTTTCACACTAGCGACAGTAGTAACAGTAACAGCAGCAATAGCGACACCATTACTCATACTGATACTGATAACAACAGTAATGCTTCACCGTCGTCAACGGTGACACAATCATCTTCGTCCTCAACGGCAGAGGTGACGTCATCATCGTCGTCGTCGTATGACGCGTCAACGCCTGAAGAGCTGAGCCAGATAGTGGAACTACCGAGTTTAGGGACGAGTTTTGATGAATCGCCTGAGTTGAGAGACGAGTTTTTTTTTTGCGACGACACGTGGCTATATAACAATCCAACTTGGTACGACGATTACAGTTGTGGTGGGAATGGGTATTTTAGTGATCAGTTGTCCATAATGCCAGAAAGTGTGATTAATAGTGGTTTTGAGGTGTTTTTGTGGGGAGATTAGTTGTTTCAGTCAGTGTTTAATTTTTCAGTGTGTATTTTCTTTATCTTTTTTTTTTTTGAAACTTAGTTATTGGGGAGCCCTTTTGCAATTTTTTTTTTTTGGGTAAACTGCTAAAACCCCAAATGTTTGGTTAATTACATTAGTATTTTTCTTAGAAAAATTTAGAAATTTAGACAATAAATTATGTCTTTTGTTTCATTATATCATTACTTTTTTAGATTTAAAAATGAATTATGTCAATTTAAATATATTATAATGTTTTTAAGATTTGATGAGATTTGATTTTGCTATATTATTTTTTGATTCACTATTAAATGATTGAATTCAATATAAGAAAATTAATGTAAAAGGAAAAATAATGATATACTAATATAGATTAAATTTCAGACGAAATATTATATGACTTTCTTGTCTGAGAGAAATTAATCGACTAAATTTTAGGAAATTTTGGTAATTTATCCTTTTTTTTACCAATATTGAAAGGCTGAAAAATACTTTTCTTACATCTCAAGACGTGCCTTTTCTTGTAATTTTTGGTCTTTTATTTTCTATCTCCTGCTTTAGAATTTTTTTATTGCATATAAGTTTGTGCTTTTCACAAATTGAGCGGTCAAATACCACATCTTATTATATTGATTAGGTTGAAAAACATGTTTGGACTCGTTTATAATTATACAACTTAAATAATCTTATCATGTGTTTTGGTTAAAACCTGGATTAGAGTCAAAACCAGTTGAAATCTGTTTCTGTGTTTTTGATGATGAACTCTATGAATTTTTTTTGTTAAACTTTAATGTTGTATGAGCATGAAACTCTTAGTTATCTTCATGTAATTTTTGCTTTGATCCTAAGAGGAAGTGTCATTTTCAAAAATCAAGATATACACTGCAATGCAGCCTTGCCTTATTTCAATATGATATGGTGGACTTTAATTCACTTCCAACTTAGGAATTAGTTTGTCTTTCTAGTGTATAAGTGTATATTTCCATCCAATTTTTTTTTTTTTTGATTTTTTTTTCTTAGTGGTAATGGTTTAGAAGGAAATTATACATGTGAGAATAAGAGGTTAGGAGTGATTACCCAAATTAAGCTGATTTTTCAAGGATATCAGACAACTTAATAACAGTTAGGTGTTAGGAAGTCAATTAAACTAATAAGCAACTAATTATTAAATAATTGTTTCAATCAATATTATAGTTTTATTAATTAGTAATTTTCTATATATTTATATGCAGCTAGTCTTCTATCATTTGTTAGATTGGCTTATTCCCAACTTGACAATTGCCTTTCAACAACCATATTCTATGCATGGTCATTGCACATTGTTGCTTACATGTGTGTTCATAGTCATACATAATTCTCCTAATGTTTGTATGACCTTTAATACTTAGGATTTTAAACAAAACAAATATTATACCAATTTTTGCAGGCATATACTTTAATGAGAATTTATGGTACGAAAATTAAATAATGACACGAGGTCCTATAATATTAGAGCGATGCTATTTAACCCGCCATCCTTTTACCGCAATTCTTCCCACTTTACATGTCATTACCATATTAGTTTTTATTATTTTGCTGTTGTCTCACAAATACTTTTAAAAAAACAATTGCAATGTTATTTTGAACCTCTATACAGAACTCTTATTTTATCCTATAATAAATTATATTTGTAAATTCAAAAATAAATAACAGTCTAATATTCTGAATTGTTTTAAGGCCTAATTACAAAAAAATACCTAAAATTTTTGACTTTTAATAATTACATCACAAGTTTTCAATTGTTACATGACAAATATTAATCTATCAATTTTTTAAATGTACAGCGCAATCACTTTAGCAGGTAAAAAAAATGATCCTATGACTCATTGTATCAATTTTTTCAAAGAAAAATAAAAAAATTAAATTAATAAGATGAATATTGCATCACCTGTAAGGGTCAAAATACTCCATCCGTCCCATAATAATAAGCAATTTTACTATTTTTTTTATCCCAAAATAATAGGCATTTTTAAGACATAACAATGTAAAGTCTAAAATTATTTATTACATTGGAATATCAAATTCAATTAAAAACACTCAACTCATAAATAACATTTTAGACTTTCAACAAGGGCGTTTTAGGGAAAACAATATTTTTATATTGAACTATTAAATTTCTTAATCCACGTGCTTGTCCAAAACTGCTATTATTATGGGACGGAGGGAGTATATTTTTAAAAAAAGTGTATTTTTTTTGATAGGTAAAAAAAGGGTATATTTATTTTATAGTCTAAATTAGAACATATAATTTGAAATAAATCATTGTATTTTAACTCTTTTAGGTAACCTATATTTGATATTCTAAGTAAGTTTATCTTTAAAAATTTTTTAAAAATATTCTGACAAGTTACAACGATATTTTTTGACTGAAAAAGTGATATTGGAGTGTTTTTGAAGAAATATTGATAGATTAATATTTATTATGTAATTATTGAAAGTTTATTATATAATTATTAGAAGTCGAAAAATTTAGGTATTTTTTTAATAATTAAGCCTTATTTTAATTGTCTTTTTATTCTAAAAATTAATAAAACTATATTTTTATTGGAATAAAATTATATTTTATTTAATATTTTTTAATTATATGTATTGTCCATTTTAAATCCTACAATAAGAATTATACCTAAACCACTTAATGCACTCAATTTTATTATTTTCCAAAATTTTAAATTAAAGCTTATTAAAATAAATCATAATTTAAAATTACGTGTTTGTAAAATAAATTTTAAACATGAGAATATTATGTCGATTAAAATTAATAAAAGAGACTGTCATGTAAGGGATTAATACTAAATATCAATTGTTGGCCGAAGGTATGAGAAGTATAAAGAGAGATTTGTAACTGTGCAAGAGGCTGTACAACTGGCGGTATATTAGGAGGCGGGATGTATAAGCATTTTTCGATAAAAAATCTTATATATACCAATTCAATTGAGAATTGGCGGCTGACTTGGTCCAGAAAAAAATTAAAAAAATTATCAATCCAAAGTTTGATATGCATATAGACTGGTTAAATTAGTCGAATGTCGAATTGTCATTAAAAAAAAAAATTCATCCCGATAAAACCACCAATTGATTTAATCGATTGAATCAAGAATGATAAATTATTCAGTTTGGCTATTGATTCAGTTGTATTTTATAACAATATGTATAGTGTACTAAAGTAAGTCCGGATATAATTAAAATTATTCACAAAAATTAATGGCTGATTTTGAAATGTCATTCAGGATTTAAACAACTGGCATTTCACATTTACTTTTACTCTATTTTGTTTTTTTTTTCTACCATTGGATGAATGTGTTATGCTATATCCAATGCAATGATCAATTATAGTTACTAGTAAAGTAACCATAGAAGACACCCATTGACATATCTAAGTAAGATTCAGCTTCAGCTCCTTTCCAATTAGAGCAAAAAGAGGATCTTTTGGAGTAATAAGGTTGTTTCTATTATTAGGAGTGATAAGGATGTACAAAATCATTTTTTTCAATCATTGGAGATATTATTGGGTGATATAGTTGACCTGAGTACAATTCAATCACAATCAAAGGGGTGATTTTAGCTTAATTGGAAAGATCACAGTATCAGTCAAGAGATTTTCGTCAGTACCAGCGTGTTTAAGGATATCTCTTTTTATGTTCAAGATTATTGCCTATTGTGTCAAAGATTTTATATGCGAAATTCCTTTTCATTCTGTAGATTTTCTACACCGGATTCTTTTCTTTTGTAATCAAGATTTTTCTTCTTCTGTTGTCTTATTTAGACTCTTATATTCCAGTATAAATATGATGTATTCATTATCATTGTTGCTCACGTTGACATAAATAAAAGTTTAAATTTCTTTTCAGAATCTCTTTATGGTGTCAGAGCTCTTTTGAGCAACAATTAAAAAAAAATTCACAAAAAAAAAATATGAATTCTCTTTCACACAATGTCAGCAACTTCATCACACTCAAATTAAAACACGACAATTACCCATTATGGCGAGAGCAAGTTTTAGCTTTAGCCGAAAGTCAAGACTTGATCGGCCATCTCAATGGAGAGACAATTGAGCCAAAAACAACAAACACAGATTCCACAACAACAGAAGATTCCACATCAGCAACCAAAAAAATCATAGAATGGAGGAAATCAGATCGACTTCTTCGAGGTTGGCTCATCCGTACTCTTTCTGAAGAAGCACTTGGTCTTGTCATAGGCCAAGATACAACACAATCAGTTTGGGATGCTCTTAAAGAAGCTTGTGCTCAAGACTCCCAAGAAAGAGAATTTACTCTTCGTCAACAATTAACATATCTTTGCAAAGATGACAGCGTCACTATAGGTGATCATATTCGCACCTTCAAAAGCATCTGCGACAACCTTACTGCAATAGGGAGTCCAGTAACTGACAAAGTCAATGTTTTTTCTCTCCTCACAAGTTTAGGACCAAAGTATGAATCTTTTACAACAACCATGTTAAAGCCGCCGCGTCCTTCATATACTGAGTTAGTGTCCTTATTACAAAGGATATGAGCAACGTCAAGCTTGGTTCACTACTAATACCTCAACTCACCAACTTCCTTTTATGGACAAAAATCTGGTTCTTCAACTCGCAGGTACTAAAATAGCTTCAATTCCAATGGTCATGCGCACACAATCAAAAGCTCAACAGTCCAGGTGGTAACAACTTTGGAAAGCAAACAAGTCACAACTTCGACAACAAGCAAGATTTCAAAAATCGCAAACCACATCCACCGTCGAATGACTTCAGCAGAGCGAGACATGTATCGGAATGAAACTTGTCAAATCTGTGGTGTCATGGGACATATTGCAAAAATTTGCTGGCATCTTCCTAAGCATGTACAGTCCCAAGATGAAACTCCAAAGGTGTTAGCTGCTCTTACCCTTGACAATACAGTCTTTGACACTGAATGGACAACAGACATAGGAGCCTTTCAATAAATGACAGGTAATGTTGGTATTCTGAAAAATATTCATCCATATTTTGGTAATGACTCCGTGCTCATAGGAAACGGCTCACTACTAGGAATCAAATCTATTGGTGATGCTAGTGTTAAAAACAAAAATCAAGTTTTACCATTAAAAGATGTTCTGCATGTTCCAAATTTAAATCAAAATTTATTATTTATTAGTCAGCTTACAGACTATTATCCTATGAATTGTGAATTTTCTAATGTGGATTTTTGTGTTAAGGAAAGGGAGACAAGTCACAAAGAGTTGACAGAACAATGAAAGGGTGATCTATATGTTATTTCCAGCCCACAAGAATCATATTTTTCTCATAGGTTCAAGTCTGGTATTGCTGAGTTATGGCATCAGCGATTGGGGCATCCTCAAACATCTGCTCTTAAGTTGCTACAACAAAAGGGTCTAATTAATGTTCAAGGATCAAATAAGTCACAATCTTTATGTGATAGTTGTCAATTAGCAAAGCTTAGTAAATTGCCTTTTTCTTCCTTAGACAATATTAGTTAATCTATTTTTAATAAAATACATTGCGATTTGTAGGGTCCATCACCAGTTTTATCTCATGGAAAATTTCGTTACTATGCTTATCTTGTTGATGATTTTTCACAATATACTTGGCTTATTCCTTTAAAGAACAAGTCTGAATTTATTGATGCTTATTTGGCCTTTGAACAGTATATTGCAAGGCAATTTGATAAAAAAATTAAAATATTTCAATCTGATGGTGGTGGTGAATTTATTAATTCTAGACTTAGTGCTCATTTTCAAGCACAGGGAATTGTTCATCAAGTTTCATGTCCACACACTCCAGAGCAATCAGGTATGGTTGAGCGTCGACATAGAATAATCTGAGAATTAGGTATGGCAATGTTCTTTCACTGTGGTGCTCTTTTATACTTATGGGTAGAAGCTTTTTCCACTGCTATATTTCTTATTAATCGTTTGCCATCCTCCTCTCTTGATTCTGATACACATTATTTTAAATTGCATGGTGTTCAACCAAATTATTCCTTTTTAAGAGTATTTGGTTCAAAATGTTTTCCATATACATGGGACACTCGCAAGAATAAATTTGATCCAAAATCCATTCCTTGTGTTTTCATTGGTTATAGTGATCGATACAAAGGGTGTAAGTGTTTTCATCCATCTACACAAAAAATTATTACATCACGTTATGTGGTGTTTGATGAGACATAATTTCCTTTCAAAAATCAATGAACTCCTGTTTCAGATGAACAATGGATTAGCATTTTTGATTCTTGGATTGTTCTGCCTTTGTCTAATCAAATTTTATCTTTACAGGAAACAGATGCTTCTGATCCATCTTCTCCATCACCTGTCTTGCTGTCATCTTATTTTCCTCTTGCAAATTCTTTGGAAAAAGCACATATGTCTATTGATTTCCTTTCCCCGACATTGCAATGTCCATTAAAGACAACATAGAGTCTAGATAGTCTAACAAATACACATATATCTACTGACGACCTTTCCCCAATAGTGCAATGTCCATTAAATACCACATTGGATCCATATAGTCAACTGCCATGTCCACCTCTGCAGAACTTCCACAAGATGCATCTGACTCATGTCAGCCAGCCTCTAATTCCACTTCAGTTCCAGACAGCTCATCTATAGAGTCCGACTCTATGGAGACTCTATGGAACTTCCACAATGTCCGACCCCACATCATTCAATGGTTACTCGCTTTAAAGCTGGCATACACAAACCAAATCCAAAGTATGCTCTCATTGTTGTTGGACAAGATATTCCTAGAATACCAAAATCCATCAAATCTGCTTTTCAACATGATGGATGGCGGTCAGCCATGCAAGAGGAAATGGATGAACTTCATAGTAATAATACTTGGGAGCTTATTCCACGTGACTCTACCATGCATGTCATTGGCTCAAAATGGGTTTTGAAACCAATACTTAAACCAGACGGAACTCTTGATTGCCTAAAAGCATGTTTGGTTGCTAAAGGTTACCACCAAATATATGGTATTGATCACACTAATACTTTTTCACCTGTCATCAAACCGGGTGCCATACGTGTTGTGCTTAGTCTAGCTCTAATTCGACATTGGGACATTCGACAATTGGATGTCAAAAATGCTTTCCTCCATGGCTATCTTATAGAAAATATTTACATGGCACAACCTCCTGGCATGATTGATCCAAATTTTCCAAACCATGTGTGCAAACTTCGTCGAGCTCTTTATGGCCTATAGCAAGCACCTCGTGCTTAGTTTGATCGTTTTAGTCAATTTCTCTTCAAACATGGTTTCTTTTGCAGTCACGCTGATCCTCCATTATTTATTTTACATTGTTCTCATGGTACTCTAATTCTTCTTTTGTATGTTGATGATATGCTTCTCACAGGTTCTAATTCCCAACTTCTAGCTTCTTTCATTCAGCTGCTTCACACAGAGTTCGCTATGAAGGATCTTAGACCTGTTCATCACTTTCTTGGTGTAGAAATCACACCCACTTCTCATGCCTTACATTTATCTTAAGCTCACTATACACTCACCATTCTTAAAAGAGTAGATATGGTCGATTGTAAACCTATGAGTACACCACTTGAAGCAAAGACAAAAGGACTTAACAACAATTCTCCAATTATTGATCCTACTTCATATCGTAGCATAGTTGGCGCCTTACAGTATCTCACACTCACTTGGCCTGATCTTGCATACAGTGTCAACTTTGTGTCTTAATTTATGCATGCTCCAATTGTGTCTCATCTGAATATGACTAGACGCATCTTGCGTTATGTCAAAGGAACAATCAATCTTGGTCTTGATCTTACTTCTCAAACTTCAGTTAATCTTTGTGCTTTCTCAGATTCAGATTGGGCAGGTTGTCCTCTCACTCGACGCTCGACTACAGGTTATTGCACTTTTCTTGGTCACAATCCCATCTCTTGGTGTGCAAAGAAACAACACACTATTTCACGGTCTAGCACCGAGGCTGAGAATAGAGCTATGGCCCACACTACTGCTCAAATTACATGGTTAACTTATATCCTTAAAGATCTTGGGGTTCAACAATCTCAACCTCCAGTTCTGTATTGTGACAATATCATCTCACTTCACATGACTATCAATCCTGTGTTTCATACTCGAAGCAAGCATATTGAGCTTGATTATCACTTTGTGCGTGAACGAGTTACACTTGGTCTTCTTATCACCCGATATATCTCTACTGCTTCTCAGGTAGCTGACATTTTCACTAAACCAATGTTTAAGGCTACTCTTGCTCTTTATCGACCCAAACTTTGCCTTCAGCCCTAGTAAAGTTTACGAGGGGGGGGGGGGATATTGACATATCTAAGTC
The DNA here is from genome assembly GCA_948193215.1 of Bocquillonia castaneifolia. NCBI lineage: Eukaryota > Viridiplantae > Streptophyta > Magnoliopsida > Malpighiales > Euphorbiaceae > Bocquillonia > Bocquillonia castaneifolia. Next base: position 11,229 of record CANYLF011172117.1, read on the forward strand.
AGATTCAGCTTTAGCTCCTTCCCAATTAGAGCAAAAAGAGGATCTTTTGGAGTAATAAGGTTGTTTCTATTATTAGGAGTGATAAAGATGTACAAGATCCTCTTATTCAAT
>CANYLF011172536.1:0-17365 GCA_948193215.1 Bocquillonia castaneifolia
AATAAATTCATGTAATCAACTCAAAATAATATTATTTCTACAAATTAATACATGATTCATACTTAATCAAGTCCTAATTATATGATTACAACTCAAAATCAGATTTTTCCCAAATTTTTACATGAACCCTAATTTAATTAAAATACTACAAAGAAAATACTTACCTCAATCAAGCATTAAACCTTCAAGTATCCTTCACTTAATTTTTTTCTTCAATCTTAAGCCTTAAAGAAAATTTTTGGTAAAATTTTGATAGAGAAGAGTAAGATGGCAGATTATGTAAGGAAGGTAAAGAAGGAAAGAATGAAAGAAAGGGAGAAAATAAAAGAGTGAGATAAAGGGAAGAGATAGGGTAGTTACGGGTAAGGTAAGTGGATTTCTCCACTAACTATATTTTATTTTATTTTTAATAATAACAACAACAACAACAACAACAACAACAACAACAACAACAACAACAACAACTACAACAACAATAACAATAACAATAACAATAATATTTAAATTTTCATACCCCCAAAAAAAATTCTACAAACCAATTAATCCTTCAATCAAACTTATACTATAAATAACGCCTTTAACTTTTCAGACAATTAGGTCCTTATTCTAACATAACTTCCATAAACTTTACTACACACAATACTCTTCTATCACATGATTTTATGCAATGTATCACACATAATTATGATGCAATTGACATGATTTATGATGTAGTAATGCATAAATATTTATTTTCTATTTTTTTACGATCGTGACACCAAGAGTCCACACAATAAACAATTGAAGTCATGATGATAAGTGCATAACATTAACACAGTAATTCAATGAATTGCTTAATGACCGGGTGGGTTGGGTGGGATGGAATTTGGTTAAAAAAGCAATTCATTCCAAATATGAACCAAAAGTGCACAATATGCTCAAAATAGCAATGCATGAAAATATAAATATAAGTATGATGGATGCTACTTTAACTTGCAAAATAGATATGAAATGACATGGAACAAGAGTAATTGCTCAAGTGTGTATCATCATCCACAAAGGTTAAATTATCCAAAATTCAAGCAAATTAAAAGATTAAACAAAAGCAAACAAACTACAAACTATTGAAAATGATATATACAAAGGATAATTGAAACTTGGGGAGTTCACAAGAGTGCTTGTTTAAGGTCACTTAGCTTGACCCTTCGCCTTATACCGTTATGGATACAACTTGACATGTGGGATCGAGAGTACAGGGAGGTCCTTTGAATGCCATCCAAAACTCTCTTGTTGGCTCTTTTAGCTTGGCTTGTGATGGTGCTTTAGATGTCTCTTGTTTAGCTCCTTTCTTGCAAGCTATTTGAGGATGAAAATGATCAAAGGTAGCATGGGAGCATCCACATTGCTGCTCCTCGAAACACTCCAAGAATGGATCGATGAAGTTGAAGGGTTCTTTTGTCTCTTCGTAGATTATGGTGATCCCACGCCACTCATCATCATCATTGTTTAGGTTTATAGGTGGAGCAAATGAACTTGTGTCTTGCCCCATCTCCACTTCCTCAAAAACTTAGAACTTATCTAGACAACTCTCTTCATTAGGCTCATTTTGTGCTTCTTTTCCTAACATGTCACCACCCTTAGCTTGCCCCAAATAACGCTCATTATCATTATATAGCATGGGCAAAGTTACTTATGCATTGTATATTTGCCCTCCGGAATTGGGGTAAATAGTTGTTGATAATTATACCACTCCCGTGAGGATTTTTGAGGTCCCATATCAAAGTAGTTATCCTCCACCATTGTGTCTTGCACCTCTCCATGCCATTCATCCTCATACCATCCTCTTGGTTGGTGTTGATATGAGTTTTCCCATTGGAGTTGATCACTCTCCATAAGGTAGCTTCCGTTGGAATTCTAAGAGCAAGGTTGTAGATGATAGTTTGGATTCGGTGTATAGTAGATTGTGGGTGGTTCTAGGTAGGGAGTCCTCCATTGGCACCAATTTGTTGCATGTGCTCCACCATAATTTTGACATGCATAAAGAAAATAATAATAATTATTTGTTGTACTAGTAATTAAAGAGTCTAATTGGCTAGATAGTTCATCAATTTTCAAAGATAAAATTTGACAAGCAATATCAAAGTCATGGCAATCCATTCATGTCAACTTACTAAAAGAAGACAAAAAAAGAAAGAAAATAGGAAAAAGAAACAAAAACATAAAATAAAGCATAAATTAACCAATCAAATCCCTGACTAATATCAAAATAAAGCACCGACTCCTCGGTAACGGTGCTAAAAACTTGATCAAGCCCGCAAGTGTACGGGTGTCGTCAAGTAAAAGGTAAGTACGAATGTCGAACCACAAGGAGTTGGGGTTTTGGCTACCAATTCGGGATTTAAAACGGTTATTTGAGCAAATCTCAATTAGGGAAAGCAAATACTATCCTAAAATGAAAAGCAAAAATTAAAAATTCAAATAATAACTCTAACACTTCAAATTCAATCAATAAAAAAAGACAGTCTAGAGTTTGATTCACCATAAGCCATAAACACAAAAATCAAATAAGCATTAACTTGGTTAAACAAATCACTCTCAAAAGGATAGGGAAGGCAAGCTAACTCTAACTTATCTCTAAGATTAGAGTGCTAAGATTACTAGAAATGAATATGACTCTCATCATTGCCCATGTACAAGCATCTAGCATAAAGCATCAATATCCCCTTTATACCCTTGCAAGCAACCACAAAGCTCTCACAATAATGGTAGAACTTACATACGTATATGCGCATCCATAGCAATCAATATCTCTCAACATCAATCACCATTCAAAATAGCATCCATGTGATGGCCAAGCACACAAACAGGAGAAATAAGCATACATATGGGTAAACCCTTAGAGAGAGAAAGTCAAAACTAAGCTTAAACACACATATTACCACATGTTCATAGGCAAAGGGTTTCACAAACCCTAGAGCATGAATAACTACTCACAATCCATCACAAATATACCACAAACAAAGATATAAAGAGAGAAAAGTAAGATATTACCCTTAAAAGCTTAATAGAAATAGCTAGAGAGAGAATATCTTTAAAGGAAATTAATAAAAAGTTGATTAATCCAAAGATTCAATGTTAATTACAAGCTATCCTAACTTAAATTTAGTGTTTCTCTCACTAAAAACCTTTAATTTTCTCTCCCTAGGGGCTGGGAGCCCCTAGAAATGAGTTAGAATGAGCTAAGGTTCATTATAAATGAGTTTAGGGAGTTTTAAAAGGGGTATGCTCTGTCACGACCACACAAAGCATGTGGGAATCCACACAGGGAGTGTGGGAGGGCTGGGGAGGCCAAAACAATACTAAAATGAGGTGGATCCAGGTCACACACACACCCCATGTGTTCCAATAGATTCCTCTCGATTGGCTTTGGTAGTTGGTTTGTCTTGTGAGGGGCATAACATCTTCGTCCAGGCTCCAAATCAATCCATTCTTAAGGCTAAATTGAAGTTCATGATGTGTAATGCAATTCATCTTTTATAAGGTTAAGCTGAATCAGTCGTCTTAATGCCCAAAATGCCCTTGCCAGTTTACTACTCTGGTGGAGACAGCCTTCGGAGTGCTTTTCGGTTCCTCACTTGTAGCTCTTTCCTTCTGACTCCAAACATACTGATTCTTGCTACATTTTGCAATGGATAGATGGTGCTATACGTGTGTAGCTTTTAGTTCCAAAACTTCCCGTGCTTTGCCCGTTTCGGTTCTCCAAAGTTGACCATTCTACAAGACCTCTTCTTAGCTCTTAGAGGCCTTAATCTCCAAGCAAGTCAAAAAGTTTCCCAAACTCTTAAGACTTGCTACCTATGTCAAAAGCACCAAAAAAAAAAAAAAGTGTAAATCACTCAAGATAGTCCAAGAAACACAAATCAATCGAATTACACTTGTAATGAGTAAATGGGGAAATAATGCATGAAATAATCTTAGGTTTAGGTAAAAATGCCCCAAACCTAACACATTTAAGCCCTAAATACTATGTGTGTTTCACACACATCATATGTTAATATGATACCCTTACCCATACCCAAATCATAAAAATTATACCCGTACCCACACCCTAGTGCGTAAAGAAAATTGTACCCATACCCAAACCCATAAGGTTTTGGTTAACCCGTGGATAACCCATGGGTATCAATTTATAAAATATTTACATAAATTTAATCCTAAAAGTTGAAGCATTAAGCAATAAATTAAATAAAAGAAATACTAAAATAAAACTTATAAATTCATTAAAGTTTTTAAACTTAACTAAGGGACCGTTTGGTATGCTTAAAAATGAGAGGGGAATCGGAATAAGAATGGATAATTCCCATTCTTGATGTTTGGTTGAGTTAAATTGATGGGGGAATGGGAATGGGATAACCCTCTCAATAGGAATCACCCATTCCTCCCTACCCCTTAGGGAATGGATTTTTCATTCCCATGGTAATCAAGCTAAACCATTATTAATTGCTTAAATTAATGAAAATTTACATGTAATATTTATATTTCACAAATGAAATATATAAAATAATAAAAATAATAAAAACTAAAATATTTTAATATTATAAATAATTAAAATTTTTATTATAATGTTCTTATTCTCCTTCCTAGTCTTTAGTTAACCAAACAACTTATCCAAGTTTTCATTCCCTTTCCCATTCCTCTCCATTCCCATTCCCATTCCAATTCCGATTCTCGAGTTCAAACCAAACAGCCCCTAAATTCAATCATAGAAACACTAATATCACTTGTCCCACTTAAAATAACTAGTAATTTAATATTTTGATAACTGAAATATAATTGTACCAACTCAAATCATTCAACACATATGAAAGAATCTATATAAACTTTTATTCCATTTTTTTCATTATTGTATCATTCTATGTTTTTAAATTCAGTCCAAATTATTTTTTATACTATGAGTAGATTGTATAAATAATTCTTGATGGATTATAATACATTGAGAATCATACTTAAGTAAATTAAGAGAACTTAACCATTGATTAATAAGAGTCTAACCAAAGTGTTTAAAAAGATTGAATTTAAATGAATTTATAAATTAAAATTACAATTGATTTAATCGATCACAATGTATGGTTGAACCAAACAAACATTAAATAGATAAGATATTGAAGACCACAACATTATAATTAACAATGTTGTTAAAAAGTATAAAAAAAAAATGCATATGTAGAAATGAAAAATGTTAAAGGAGAAGTTAAAATAAATGCCACATTTCATACTATTTAAGTTCATATTTCTCAAAACAAAATTTGAAGATCTTGCATACTTTCTTGAATTGAAAATTTAGGGGAAAAATAAAAACAATAAAAAAATGGCCATGAATATCAAAAGGTGACTTTTTTATCATATAAATGACCAAGCTTATCATAACACATGAGTACATGTGCATTAATGCCTTTAAATTTCATAAAAAAATTACTTACCATATATTTTAATTCTAAAAAAAAACATAGATTTCAATTCTTTATCATAATTAAAAAAAAAAACTTCATCTTATAAATTTTTTTGATGATTAATTCAGAGTTGATTTATTAATTCAATACAAATAAATAGAGTTTAAATGTAATTAAATTGCACATTAATGATTTATTGAATGTATAGGATTGAATGGTATAGACATACCCTTAATAGTTAATTGAATGTATAGGATTGAATGGTATAAACATACCCTTAATAGTTAACTATATAACTATATATATATATATATATATATATATATATATATATAGGTAATGTTTTAATTTTTTTTATTTTTATTTAAATATATTTATTTAAATTTTTAAAAAATAATTTAGTGAGTTGTATGATATTTTAATTTGTAAATATTTAAATTAATGTTATTAGATAACGTGATATAATTATTTTAGTTTACAACAAAAATGTTAAATGAGAGTTAGAAATAGATAAAGAACAAAATAAATTTACAAAAACATTCTTGCTATTTTATAACAAATAATACTTGAATTTTTAGTCTTGGGATTTTTTTTTCCTAATAATTCAATAACATGTAATGAACATTGAAAGTTCATTTTATCTTTCTATTCTCATTTATGAGATAAAGATTTATTCCTCGATTTTCCATTCAAAGACACACACACATTTATGTTTCATTTTGTTACCTTGTTATTTTTACATTTTAATTATATTTTTCCAAATTTCCTTGGTCTTGAAATTATTATTTCATCTATTTATTATATGCATGGTATTACTCAAACTCTCATTTTTCTACTTGCCTTGACAGGATAACAACATGATATCATACATATCAACCTACAAAACAATTTTGATCCAATATAATTAAAAATAATCGGAATTAGAGAAAGGAAAATAGAAAGTCCACATGTGTGGATTATCAATCACATGTACGTGAAATTTGGATAAACTAATTTCAAAGGGCATAAATAGATAACTGAACCAATATTCAAATAAAATAAACTTTCAAAAAAAATTAAAGATTATAGTAGTATTGTTTGTTGTTATTATTAATTTATTAGTGTTATTAGTTAATGACTTACATAATCTATAAATTATTTTAAAAGTCATTTATAATTAATATAGGAAAAAGAAGCTATTGAAATTCCTAAATCAACCGAATCATATACAATATCAAATGGTATTTGAAAAAAAGAAAGAAATATTTGAACAAAAACGAAACTACTTCTAATATAAACATCTATTATAATCCAAAAGAAATACTACCAGTTTTTGCTATACTTTTTAAGAAGAAGTCAGCTTTAGACCAATTTCATCCTACATCTTCAATTTAATAATGATTCTCTACAAATAGAAGATTATACAAAAGCCAATTAATTATCATAATAAAACGTATTAAAATGAAATGAGTTTTTTCATCCATCAAAACTTTATCACCTAAGGAATCAAAGAATTTAAGGCTTTCTTTGCCAATTTAAAAAGCATTAAACAATAACTTGAAAACTAACAAACAATAATTTTAAAATCAATCACTAAAACTAACCTTTTTTAATAAATTCTGATGCATCATTATAAAGAAGGCAACGACAAATTGTATTCTGCTAACTACATATCAAGTGTTTGATTTACATATTTGAATCCAAAAAAGTCATAAAATGAGAGCATGGAAGAAAGATGACTATATAAGAATATAAATTAGTTATGGTTTGGTTCATATATAAATATCAGATTTTATTATGTAAATGTTATATGTTTTTAAAAGGGGGTTATATCTTTATTTAGATATGTAACAGATTTATATATTTAATACCTTTTATTTTTTTTTTTGTAACCGATGAGTTTATTAATCATATAAATATGTAAAAATATTAATTACAATTTATTATTTGTACCAATGAAGAAATAAATATAAAAAAAGTAACTTACATTGTAAAAGGACAAACAACTCATGATCTTCAATATTCACACACACATAATACAGTCAAAAAAACCGGACTTATTTAATTTGTAAAATCAACGTAACTTTGCATAACCTCTCAATATCTTTTTAATTACTATTTCTCTCATATAATTTTCCTCAACAGTTCCATGCCTTAATCTCTTTTTTTTATTGATTTCTCCAGTATCACATAAATTGCTACATATTTTTTCTATTCACATCATTTTCAATCTGACAATAATCAATTAAGATAATAATACCACTCTAATTTTATTTATCCAATTTTATTTAAATTCAAAAAATTAGATTAACAAAACAGAAATCTGAATAATATATTAAAGAAAAAAATAATTAAAAGGATTTAATTGGACACTTTTTTGAGGAAAAAATAATTTTATAAAATATACTCATAACACATTCTTTTATTAAGAAATCTACCCATATTCTTTCTTAATGTGAAACTATAAAATTATTCAAATGACATCTAAACCTACTTACATTCTATCTTAATGTGCAAGTGTAATTCATAAAAAAAAATATGCAAATGTGACCATTAAATGTTGTTCAATTCACATCTAAATACATGACATGTGGCACTCTATATAGAGAAAGTACCACATGTCATCAATTTCTAGCTCAATATCGAGCCTTATATATATATATATATATATATATATATATATATAAAAGATTAGGCGGTTAAAGTTTTTTTTCTTTTTTTAAGATACGGTTAATGTTTTCATGTCCTTGTCTATGAAATCTTTTACTGCATTCCAATCACCATCATAAACAGCCTTTCTCAAGGGTATACCACCTCTTTTCCAATCGTAATATAGATGAGCTGCCAAGGTTGTTAATTTTCTTATAAATACCACGTAATAATTATGTTGCAAACTGGGAAGAAAAATTATTCTATCTTTAAGCATACCCTCTTTGTTTATAACAAGTACTTGTCACTCTATTTCATACCACAATCCACTCTGTGCTAATTCTCCATATTAGTGAAGCTCATGAACTAGTTCATTAATGGAACTTAATTAATCTGATTATTCTCATTGAAATGGTAAAATTTATTATGTCATGTGGTGAGGTATTTTATCCATGGCCATCAATCAACTTACCTTTCTCAACTTATACCACCTATCCCAACTTGATTAAACTACAATTACTTGTTCTTGCATTAAAAAAAAAAGTGGTGGCATGAACTCATAAATAATAATAAATTTCTTATATTTTAAAATTAAGGTGCGAGGTTAACGCCACACTTACTATTGTCAAGGCCACAGCAAATTAGAAAGATGAATTATGAGCTTAGTCCATGTAGTTCCACTAAGTTTCATTTTAATACTTTAATTAATTTGTTCATTTTTTATATTCCACCAAAAAGGAATGCTAATAACACTCACTTGGACACTCTATTTAAACACTCCATTCATATGATTTATTAGATCATTAAATTATAAATAATTTATCATCAACATTTTTAAATCCTTAAAGTCAAGTATTTTTTTTTTAATTTTAAGTAAATAAAATTTTAGAAGACATTTTTATAATTTTACAATTCAATGAGTTACATATCATGAAATAAAAAATATAAAAAAACATCTAATAATTATAATTTGAAAAATAAATAACTAAAAGAAAAAAAAGGTAAAAACTGGTAAATCAAATTTTTTACATTTAATATTAATAATTTAAGCTTTATTTGTTTTTGAAAACTAACTTAAAAAAACTATCTTATTTTTTTTTTATTATGTATCTACAATTGGTAAGTAATTATTTTATAATATTTTAAATTTATAATTAAGTACAAATTATGAATAATAGAAGTATAAAATTTTGCAATGTTTGGCTTAAAACTACATTGGCCACTAAGATAAAAAGCAGACAATTTTTTTTTTGATGAATAAAAGCAGCCAAAATTTATCATAAGTAATTACTAATATTGTATGTTAATAGACATTTTTATATAGTTCTATATATGTGAGATTTTTTTTATAAGCTTGTAGTATTTACTTATCTATAAAATATTTTAAAAAAAAGACAGATATTGTCTTATAAAAAAATAGAAAAAGAAAGTCTCATGTCTGTTTTTTCTTTAGTCATATCCTTTTCTAAACATTTTTCCTAATAACAAAAATAAAATAAAATAATAAATTTAAGTGTAAAATGTTAGAAGTATAAGGACTGAATTTGTAGCTAACCATTTCAAATAGTCGTGGCATTAACAAAATTTGCCGTGTCCTTAGCCTCACCCAAAATTAAGTTACAAACATATAATGGTATATTTCAAATCTCAAATAAATACATTAATAATAACAATTAATGCTTCATTTTCTTATTAAAGATGCTTTGGCCATATGTTGATCTGAAAATCTCAACAAGTAGAGGACATTGCAACAATATGAAAAGGGTTACCGGAACACCAGCAAGCACCATGATTATAACGATCATCGGAAAGTTTCCCGGTAGCATAAGTATAAGAGTAGAACAAAAGGCAACCATCATTGTTGCAATTGAAATGAAAAGTGTGGACAATCCAATAATTAACTTTCTTGGTAACCTTTCAAGAAAATCTTCCTCTGCATAACATGATGTGAGTATTCCCAAAAACATCAAAACTGAAGTAGACGAAGATAAAAGAGAAATTGCATCTGAAATTATGAAAGCCTTGAATGAATTGTCATGCAAGAAGAAGGGTACTCTAGTATCTTCAACAATGCCACCGGGAATAGTAAATGTAGCAGCAAACATGATGGTTATAATTAAAGCACCTACTACTGTACAAGAAGTTGCTGTTACTTTCATCCATTCCTCCCCTTCCTTCCTTAACTCCTTATGACTCTTTGTAAATAGCTCTCGAGGTGTTTCTTGATCCTTATTTTTGGATTCTATATAACTCGGTACCATAATGCTTTTCACCTTCTACATGTTTTATTAGTAGAAATGATATATATTGTCAGTACAATTTGTTAAGAAAATTTTAGGAATGATATATTGCACTAGTTTTGTCAAGCCTAAAAATTTCATGTTCTGAGTTTCAAGTTTTGAAATAAATACATGTAGGCCCGTCAAAGTTCGAGCTTAAGTCTGAAAATTCTTATTATTTGAGCGGGGTTGGGCTTGAGCTTGGAAAAACAGATATGATTCGGACTTGGGTCAATCAAAAAAATATGCAAGTCCGATTAGGTCCGATCTGAGTTTGTTCAAGCCCGCCTGATGAACAGATCTAATTTTAGCTCAATTAGTTTGATACGAACCGAACCAAAATTTTACTTACCTTTCAAACTGAACATATTATAAATTCGATTTGATTTTTTAGTTTTTAGAATAAAATTTTGATTTGATTCTATTATTTCGATTGAATTTTTCCAAAATTAGCAAGAAAACTGAATCGAATTTAACATGACAAGAAATGATTTTAAAGTAGTCAAAGTAATAAAAGCAAACCTCAAACCATTGTAGTTCTCTTTGCATTTGTAAAGCTGCACCAGAAATGCATTCAAATTGACGTGGGGGAGATAACATAGCTGCCAAATGTAAGACATTATTACCAAAATCATCTTTATCAGCAATCCAACTATCCTTTCTTGCACCAACTCCATACAACAGAAGGTTGAAGATTTGTTCTTGACGAGATAAAATCGACTTCATTAAAAGATTTCTTCCTTTATCTCGAAAATAAAGAAAATCTGGATTAGCTTTAGTCATCTCAACCACATATTCAATAATGCCATAGTTTATCGAGTCATCAAGTGCCCAAAAAGCATCTGTTCCAATGTTCTCTATGTATGGAGTTGCTATGGCTTCACACACTCGTTTGAGAACTTCAAGAGCATATGTGTGGGTAAGCTTCATGTGATGTATTTTTTGGAAACCTAAATTTGATGAGAACAATAGTTTAATAAATGTTAACTTAAAGGGGAAAAAAAAACACAAACATAAAATTGGGAGACTATGTCTCCCTTGCTATGCTTAACTTAATGGTAGACCTTGTATTTAACTCATAATCTTAGGTTCGAATCTCCCTTCACCAGCTATCAAAATAATAAAAATAAAAATTGGAAGACTATTCGCGTACCAATAAATTTAAGGATCTGCTTAGCTATTTTGTGCCCTCGACTGAACGCTGCAATAAATAATCAAATATTTATAATTAAACTAGTATAAGATCCATCCATGAAAAAATTTTAGTTTTTCACCATTTAGTCTATTTTTTTTTAATTAGATGACATGATCCAATTATGCTAAATATAAACAATTATATATATGCTCTAATTTGAAATTTAGAAAATAGACAATTTTAATTTGAAGTTAAGTTTAGATTTTCAAATTGTTATAAGACTAAATTTAAACTGAGTCGAGTAAAATAATTTTATGAAAGAGCCTGAGTTCAAAAAGTTCACTGTAAGTTTATGAAATTAGATTAGTTCAACTATTTAATTTTTTTTTCCATTAATTTCTTTATTCATGTTCATAGTTTACTATTTTGTTTAATGAATAATATATATATAGACTTGATAACACTAAGTAATGAAAACAAACTTTACCAGAAAAAAAAATAATAAGAATGCTAGTGCAATTCGAAGTTAGATAATATTCAACTCTACTACAATATGCAATAAAAATAAAAAAAGGAAGATGAGAGAGGGAGGTTCTAATTGAATGGTGGTACCTTGGGATATAATGTTCACTTTGTCATTTTTGCCATCTCGGGGTTGAATGTTTACACATACTTCTTTGGAGACAACTTGCAATTGTATGGATATACCTTTGATGTAAATTAAATTCAACTTTATTAGTGTAAATAACTTATTGTTGAAAAAGCTTAACTAGATTAGTACATAAAAAACTTAAAAGCTACCCTAAAAAGAAGAAAAATTTCTGTCAATTGTACTATATGCTGATAGCAATATAGACTATATTCCACATTAATTTCAAAATAGATCTTTATTTTTCAATTGCCATATATTTTCTTTATTTTGTTTGCTATAATTCTATTAAGAGCTATAACTATTTAGGGAATATTATTTACTTCTCTAGAGATATAAAGAAACTCATATTGTAGTAGAAGAAATAAAGGTAATTAAAACAAGGAGAGAGAAGAAGGATGCTCACGTGAATAAATCCATTTTTCCCAAAATGTAAGCTTGCAACCGCTAAGGAACATAAGAGGTGTGTTAGCCAGAACTCGGAAAGGATAGAGTTTGTAGCCATGGTGAGTAAGAGCCAAAAGTGGGCAAATTTGTAACAATTCCAAAGCAATATCTACTTCAACAAAATCATATCCAATTTTAACAAATTAATTAAATAAAATAATCATAATAATTTGAATCCATTAGCTTGTGTATATAAATATATAGGTCTAATACATAAATAGACACCTGAAGTTGTACTAAATAGTAAATGTAATTGTAAAGATACTTACCAAGCATTTTATTATAGATGCAATTATAAAGAAGCATAGATCCATACGGTCCATTTTCAGGATACAACAAAACACAAGGAGTTTGACTGTAAAGATACATTGTCAAATCTTTGTGCCCTGCCATACAAGCTGCCACAACTGGAATTCGATCCTCAATATCTGAAATTTCAAGTAATTTGTCGTTCTTTTGAACTATGCATTTTGCCATTTTAAAGTTTCCATCAATAGAAGCAAAAGAAAGAGCTGTTCGCCCAAATGAATTTTGTATTTCCAAGTCTTCTCTTGACATTAAATCCACCAATTTCTCAACGATACTCAAATGTCCACCCTCAGCTGCTGCATGGATAAGCAGATTTCCATACCCTGAAATTTTGGCTGTTAATGCTTTTCTGTCATCGTCTATTAAGGCTTTTACCGCATTCCAATCACCGCGATAGACTGCCTTTCTCAAGGGTGTACGTCTTTTCCAATCATAAAAGAAACGATCTGCCAAACTTGTTAAGATATTTTTTAAATAGTACGTAATAATTAAATGTTGCAAATGGGAAAAAAATAATTCTTAAACTATCAACGATAAAACCTTACTCTTTACTTTTTATTTTTTTTCATAGACATTTAAATTATGCATTTCAATAATTTTAAACACTTATCACTGCTGACGTAGAGATGCACATATAACATGTGAAGTAATATGTATATATAGTTAAATGTTTCCCATTGAGATGATAAAATTTAGGTAAAATAAATTTTCTACACCAATCTATATACAGTGAAATTGATAAATATATCCCCAATTTAAAAATTATGCACGGTTGGTACACAACTTTTTTGACTTAAGATAAATATACCCAGATCAGATTTTTTTCCCTTTCTGGTGGGTTAATACAAAAACTACGTCGTTTTACTTTATTTTTTTCTTCTTCTTCGCTGTTCTCTTTTTCATCATTGTGATATATTTATCTTAAATTGCAAAATTCATGTATCAACCCTTCATAATCTCTAAATTGAGATATATTTATCAATTTCCCTATAGTTTAGGATAGAAAATTTCATTTTGCCTAAAATTTAGGATGACATGTGGTGTTAGCTAGATATACAGCACAATTCATTTTTCCTTCAATGAATACACTATAATGACATACCATCAAACATGGAAAATCAATGAAGCAATCTTACCTATTTTTCCATGGTAAGGTGGCAATTTATGTAGCCGTACACCCATGACTTCCGATAGGTCGCCCGTATTGAATCTTGTTTGTATGGATCCTGGTGCATTTGGGTGAAACATCTTGGCTAAAGTGTCCCATGCAATTTTGGCTGACTTGATTTCCTTAATTTTATCCTTCATGTGTGGCTTACATGAATCTCGGATTTCATTTAAGGCTGCCTCATTCTTCTTTGCCCAAGTTTCATAATCAGCTATCTTAGCATTACTTTGAGTAATTCTCCAATCTATCACATCCCATAGATCTTTATCTAATAAATGTTCTTTAATCTTATTGCTCCAATCTCTATATGTCGTCTCCATCCAAACTTCATGGTGACATGATGAAATATTATGTTAGTGTCTATGCATGTTTCTTGCAAATATTTTAAGGTTATCACATATATTTTGTATTCAACATTTAATATTAAATTATAGAACTTTAAAACTTTTTACCAAAAATAGCATATTATAGAACTTTAAAATTTATAAGTATTAAGTTGACAATTCAAAATTTTGACTCTAATAATTCTTGATTAATGAAGAAAAACACAACTCGTAGTTAGTAAAGCACTATATAAAGAATTAATCTTATAAAAATGATTCAATAAAAAGATAATTTACTTTTCTTTTTTTTTTGGCTGATAAATTAATTTAGTTTAAATTAACTATTATGAAGTCTCTGTGTTTCTACTAAATTAACACTTTCATCCATTTATATTTAAAATCAAATTTATTAGTCCATCTATTTTGATTATGTCAATACGTTAGTTTATATTTTGATGTTAGTCAACAGTCAAATGACTACATCAATAAAACAAAGTTCCATTTATAGTAAAATTTTCTTATCAAGTTATATTAAAATTTTCTAATTTTACTTTAACTAATTTTAACTAAATGGCAAATTAATATAAAAATATTGACTTTGATAAAATGAAATTTTAATTTTTAAGAAAAAAGTAATCAATTAATATTTTTCTTATACTAATACTTTTAGCATAATTTAACATAATATTCAAAATTATTTATTGTTATATAAGCTTTATTTCAAATTACTTATTCAAATAAATCATATGAACATAATTTTAATTAAATTAAAATGATTAGATTTAGAAAAAAAAAAGCATTTTAGCTTATGTCTGTGTTTTGTCATCTCTAAAATTTAATATAATCAAAGTCAAATTTTTTACATTAACTCAGAATTTATTTAAACTATATTAGTTTAAAACTAAAAACTTTTGCTCTAATTCAATAAAATAAAATTTATTGATTTTTAATAAAAGAAATAAGTTTAAGGACTAAATGAAACTTTAAATTTTCTGATTAAGTTATTTGACCAGTTGACTAACATCTAAATAGAGTCATAGAGATTAAATTGTCACAGAATCAAAATTGAAGGACTAATAAATTTGATTCTATAAACAAAAAGAAAAAAGAGTTAATTTAGTTGAAACACAAGAACCTTACAATAATTTACACAGGATAAAACGTTATTATCCCAATAATTTTTACGCACCTTGAAGGTAATAAAAATTTGCCATAAATATCAAAATAGTTGTCTAACTTTTTTTTTTTTCCTTCTCAATTATCCATCTTCTGTTAAAGTTTCAAGCAGAGCTTCCATTTTAATTTTTGGGGATTTTCACTAGTGTGTCGGTAAAAAAAAACCTAATTTTAAGGTTCAATCAGTAACTGAGATGAAATACCATCAATTAGTGATATGGCAACTAACAAGTAAAATAGCATAAGAATATATTTTTTTGTCGATTTTCAAAACAATAAAAACTCATCAGAAACCTGACCGATTACATTTTTAGAAATGGAAATTAATTATATAACCGTTTTGAATTTGATACCTATAATTAATAAAGTTTAGATCTATTGATGTTTAATAAACAAGAAGTAATGAGAGAAGTAAGATGAAAAGAAATAAATAAATAAATAAACAGGACTTATCGAAAAGAATAACAAGTATAGATTGGCAGATATAGACATGCTAAAATGAATAGTGCAAATTAAGAAGAAAGAAAAATTGAAGGATGATTCTTGTTTAAGATAGTAAAGAGTTAAGCAATTACCTGCAGTGGCCGGCTTAGCAGTGGTTGACTATACTCTTTCTTTGTGTAGAAGTTGTATGGCGTAGCCCAGGATAAGGAAAGATAGAATAGACTACTATTTTTGTCTGTTTTTCTCTCTCTTAATAATTCTTTCATAACAGAAAGTCAACAATGAACAGTCAATAATTGCGGGGTTTTTTACTTAACTGTGTCAAAAAAAAAAATTTATTTCCAAAAAACATGTTAATTTGAGAAATAAATACAGAAATATGCTGTTGTAGAAAAAATTTTCCCAACCTGTGTTAATTTTTGTCATGTCAAAAGTCAAGGTCCTCGCTCACATTTTTGACCAGTGAGCGACAAGAAAAAATACACATCACCTCCAGACAAGCTGATTGAACAGACCATAAATTTGCTCACCTTTAAGACTCAAGAGTGGTGTGAGAATCTTAGCCAGTCACGTGATTCTGGAACCAAGCCTTTACCTTCTACCACCAAGCTTTTTGACCACGACACAAAGCCACTATTTATGGTCAGAAGAGTAGCTAGTCACCTTTAATTGACACATCCTTTTGCTTTATAAATCATCAACTTACCTCTCTTGCATGCATAATTTTCAGTTTAAAAATTGAGAGAATGGGAGAGAAGTAAGGCGAGAGGGAGAGCAGAAAAGAGTTGGGAAGGAGAGGAAAAAAATTTGGTAAGGGAAGAGTTTAGTTGTGGTTTGATCTCTTGGCAAGAAAAGAAAAATTAAAGGTTAGTAATTTTATTAAATATATTTTTTAGTGTTATTTATGTAATAAATAGATATTGGTAATTGATTATTGGTGA
This sequence comes from Bocquillonia castaneifolia, assembly GCA_948193215.1. Lineage (NCBI taxonomy): Eukaryota > Viridiplantae > Streptophyta > Magnoliopsida > Malpighiales > Euphorbiaceae > Bocquillonia > Bocquillonia castaneifolia. The sequence continues at coordinate 16,929 of CANYLF011172536.1, forward strand.
TTCAGTTTTGCATTAAAAAATTATAAATATAATGAGTGATATAATTTTTTTTGTAGGTTATTGAAATAAAAATTATATTTAGAGGGAGGATGAAATTCAAAAAGGTTAGTACTTTGTAATAAATTATAATTATTTTTTTATGATTATGTAGAGGTAGAAATAATATTATATGTATGTTTTTTTTTATTTGTAAATAATGTAATTAGATAAGTAATTTTTTGATGAAATTGTGTAGGAATATTATGTTGTAATTAGAGATGTAATGTGCATGTGAAATGGGATAGTAAATCAATATTTTAAATTGTATTATTTTTTGAACATGTCAAATGTGATAGAAATGAAAAAATATAGGTAGATAATTAATTTTTTTGTGAAATGTTGAAATTAGATAATGATTTTATTATATAGTTTAAATGCGTAAGTTGTGTAGTAAATGA
>CANYLF011173134.1:0-11111 GCA_948193215.1 Bocquillonia castaneifolia
GAGAATTATTTTGATTAATCTTGGACGGTGTATAAGTGATGTGATTGGTTTTGATAGTATGCTTATATGTGTGAAGTATGTGATGTTTATGTGTATTGAGTGGTTTTGGCTTAATATATGTCTGATTAGTTGATTAAATGCTTATTGAGTTGCTAGCTCACCCCTTGGCATATTTTTCAGGTTCAAGATAAAAGTCTATGTGAATTTCAATAGAAGTTCAGGTTGGCCAGTGGATAACGAGCATTGGTGCATTTGGTTATGCATTTATATATGTATGCATTTGGCTTTTGAGTTGTTAATTGACACATATGTATAATGAACTATTTGATGTGTTATATATGTGTAAATAAAGTTGATATTGGTTAATTGTATGTTGATGATGTTTTCCATGTTCCTTGGATATAAATATTATTGTATTTTATAGTTTGAAGAGTTTGTTATATATATTAATTGATTTTAAGCTGGTTTAAGTACGGTTTTACAGGGGAAAGTCCAAAAATTCTGTTTTAGAACTGCGAATTTTGGAAAAGTATTTTGTTTTGGTGATTTTTGGCTTACAACGATCGTTGCACTATTCACAATGATCGTTGTTGTTTTGCAACGAGCTCGTTGCTATTTTCCCTCGAGCTCGTGTACCTTACTGGAATTTTCGGCCATTTTCGTGTATTTCACAACAATCACTGTTCATTTCACAACGATCGTTGTACATTTGACAACGATCGTTGCTATTTGACAACGATCGTTGTACCCCATTTTCAGAGGAAAATTTATTTTCGAAGGGAATTTTTTATTTGAATTTTAATTTATGATTAATTACCATTATTATATATATTAATCCTTTTTATCTCGTATTAGTTTCGGGTCGTTACACACTGGGCCTACCAGATTACCTGGATTTATCCAAACACAATAATTACAGCACTTAACCAACATCATCTATATTAATATATTATTGAACTTATTGCACCATTTATTATCTATCAAAATATACTTATTCAAACTCCAAACAGTCCTCAACAGTCCATATTACAGTATCCCGTTTTACGATCTAAACAGTTCTAATATTCAATTAATTAATCCGAATAATAATTTTAATCCTATCAATCCCAATTCGAGTTAATTATAACATATATAACATGCTTATAACATAAATAACATCTAAATAATTAAATCAGACTCGTAACATGTAATTCGAGAACTTCCATAAATCGACAATTTACTTTCGGAATTTTTAATTTAAAACTACACCCTGTTTGTCTATAGGTCCTTTAAAAAAATTGCTCAGAATAATTTTTAGGAATTTCTAAAAATAAAATGGAGTATGTCAGAGGTGAAGCCCACAACCACCGTTCACGGTGGCGCGTGAACCTCACGCGTCCTCAAGTGAGGTGGTTGTTTGCCCACTTGCTCCATTCAGATGGAAGCGCAACTCACTAAGGAAGACTTCTATGCCCTCCCCGTGCCAACTACAGCAGCCAAATGAGCAGATCGACCCCAAGAAGCTGTCAGCCTCCTCAACGCCGATCAACGGCTAAACGGGGTCCCCACCATCGCGGACCAGTACAGGTCCCCTCTATTATTACCGGCGATGATGATTCTGATGTCTGTTGGGACCGACGAAGGCTGGAGGTTGGAGAACGATGGAAGCCTACAACAATGGAAATAGCAAGCTTTGATTCATCCTCTACCGTCCACGATAGCTGCAATTGTGGATATCAACTAAAAGAGGAGATCGTCCTCTTCATTTTGGTAGCTAGGTTGAAAATTTTGGTGGTCGAAATAAGGGGAACGACCGGTGAGAAATGTAGGTGCTACAGTGGATATTTGGAGAGAATTTTTGTACTGTTTAGGGTATTAGTTTTGAAGTTTCTCTTGCAATTAAACCCAACCAGCAGATATGGATATATTAATCCAAGTTTTCATGTTTTCAAACTAGTTTCCTTAATTAAATTTTATTCTTAACTCGGGTTCCGTCCAAACTTTAACCATAAGTTTGGAAATATATATAACACGTTCAATCAAAATTTCAGCTCAAACGGGTATCCATAACTACCATTGTGAATTTTTAAAGAATTAAACTTAATTAAATAAATTTCTGAATTAAGATTTAATTAAACCGGAAAAATTGCGGTTATTACATATATGTATATAAAGCTACCCAAAATAATATTTACTTATTTTAAATAAGTTAAATAAATAACTAAATAATTAAATAAAATAGTGATAATAATAGAAAGAAATAAAAACTAATAGAAATATTAGAAGATAAAAAAAATGAAATTATTAATTAAGAGATTCTAATTTTTATGGTTAGTTCTAAATTTTTTTAAATTAACTTATAAATTTTGTTTTTAGTAAGAAAATAAACCCTTGTTAAAAATTTAAATAGATTTGAAAGTTACAATTATTACATACTTTCCTCCTTATATAAATTTTGTCCTCGAAATTTCAAAACAACTGTTAATCGAAAAACCGTGAATTTTTCAGAAGCAAAAATTCTTAGCATATGCCAAAAAAATAGTCTTAACTTTAATATTAGGTACTATTCTATAAAGCGATTAAATTCCTCGTATTAACATACTAAATAAATAAATAAATAAATATATATATATATATATATATATATATATATATATATATATATATTACTCTAGTTTATGACCATTGGTTCTATATATATCCAAAAACCTTTTAGGACATCTCTTCTCGCACTTTATCCTCCAAAATCTGTATAGTCCTCTCGGATTGACCGTCTATCTGATGGTGAAAAGCTGTGCTAAAATCCAACCTTGTTCCCAAAGTTGACTGTAGCTCTCTTCCGAATATCGAGGTGAAACTAGAATCTCTGTATGACACAATGGAGTCTGGAACTCCATGTAGATGTACACTCTCATAAATATACAACTCTGCCAACTTCTGCACGGTATAGTTTTTCTTTACAGGTATAAAGTGAGCTGACTTAGTCAACCTATCAACAATCACCCAGATTGAGTCAAACCCACTCCAGATATGAGGTAACCGTGTTACAAAGTCCATAGCAGGGATAGGCAGTGGTTGTAACAATCCATAGTGTCTCTGGTGTTCAAACTTCATCTTCTGACAAGCCATGCACCTGGATATAAACTCTACTATATCTTTTTTATACCACTCCATCAGTACATGCCTTTCAGATCATGGTACATTTTTGTTACACCTAGATGAACACTGTAAGGTGTATGGTGAGTTTCTTCCACAATCTCCTTCTGTATGTTATATATCTTAGGTACACACACCCTAGTGCCCATCCTCAAAATGCCTTCAGTATCAAACCTAAACTCTTCAGTTGCACTTTATTGCACCTGATAAAGAATCTTTTGTAACTCCGGATCCTGTGATTGGGTTGCCTCCACCCTATCTAGAAACACAGATCTTATTTTGTACCGTGCTACCAAACATCCTGACTCACTCAACCACCCCTACACTCCATGCTCAAACAACTTGTCTATCCCTCTGAATAGAGGTCTCCTCTGCACATTAATGTGAGAAAGACTACTAGCTGACTTTCTGCTCAAAATATCTGCTACTACGTTAGCCTTGCCAGGATGTTACAAAATCACAGAATCCTAATCCTTTAATAATCCCAACCATCTCGTTTGTCTTATGTTCAGATTGTTCTGTTGAAATATATACCTCAAACTTTTATGACTCGAATATATCATAGAGGGCACTCTTTACATGTAATGCCTCCAATTTTTCAAAGCAATCACTATTGCTACAACTCCAGATCATGAGTGAGGTAATCCTATTCATGAATCTTCAACTGCCTCGATGCATGCGCCACTATTCTACCATTATGCATCAACACACATCCTAAGCCCACTCTCAAAACATCACAATACACAGCATAACCCTCAGTACTCGAAGGTAAAATCAACACGGGTGTTGTAGTCAATTTCTCCGTCAGTATCCGAAAATTATTCTCACAAACTTCACCCCATTCAAACTTCAGATTCTTCTGGGTTAACCTTATCAATGGTGCGGCTATATGGAAGAAATCTTACATGAATCTCCTGTAATAGCCTGCCAAGCCTAAAAAGCTTCTAATCTCCATTACAGTAGTGGGTCTAGGCCAATTCAACACTGCTTCAATCTTCTTAGAATCAACCTGGATACCTTCCTTGGACACCACGTTTCCCAAGAAATCCACACTATCCAACCAGAATTCACACTTTGAGAATTTAGCATGCAATTGTTCTCTCCTCAAAGTTTCCAACACCAGTCTTAAATGTTGTTCATGCCCCTCTATACTCTTAGAGTATACTAGAATATCATCAATAAACACTATAATAGACCAATCTAGAAATGGTCTGAACACTCTGTTCATCAAGCCCATAAAGGTTGTTAAAGCATTAGTCAACCCAAAGGACATAACCAAAAACTCATAGTGACCATATCTAGTCTGGAATACAGTATTAGGAATATCTTCTTCTCTAATCCTCAACTGATGATAACCCAATCTCAAGTCAATTTTTGAAAAGCATTGTGCGCCTTGCAGTTAATCAAACAAATCATCGATTCGGGGAAGTGGATACTTATTCTTGACTGTCACCTTTTTCAGCTCTTTGTAATCAATATAGAGTCGAAGTGTACCATTCTTCTTCTTCACAAACAAAACAGGTGCACCCCAGGGAGAAACAATGGGTCTGATGAAGCCCTTATTAAGTAACTCCTGTAACTGCTCTTTTAGCTCATTCAACTCAACTAGAGCCATTTTATATGGTGGTATAGAAATGGGAGCGGTTCTAGGAACCACATCAATGCAAAATTCAAACTCCCTGTCAGGAGGCAATCCTAGCAACTCTTCTGGAAATACATATGGGTACTCACACACTATTGGCACTTCGCTCACATCATCTATTTCTAGTGTCGTATCTCTGACAACTGTCAAAAATCCCTAACATCCCCGCCTAAGCAACTTTCTAGCTGTAATTACAAAAATTAAGTTTTGAGGCATCACACATTTCTCACCTCTGAACTTAAATTCTTCATCTCCAGGCATCCTGAAAATCACTTCATTCATTTTGCAATCCAAGGTAGCATAATGTTAGGATAACCAGTCCATTCCTAGGATCACATCAAAGTCCCTTAAGTCTAGCAACATCAACTTTGTCGTCATCCCTCAATTTGTAGTCACTTGATCGCTGAACCTATTGCATCACATATCCGGACGATACTAGTATGGCTTGAAATCAATTCTCTACCATATAGAAGTATATCATAGCTCCGCGCCTCATGTATAACGTAGAACTTCATATCTCTTTCACTTATATCTTTATATCTGGAGAACTTTACACTATTTAGGGTTTATTTAAAAACTTTTTAAAATTAAATTTACCGTTCATAAAATCATTAAAACCCATTTTGGACTTTCAACACTATGTCCAAAGGCGATCGACCGTACAGAATGTAAATGTAATGAACAATGCGATTTATAATGTGAAATATGAATATGATCCTATGTCATGCTATATGTTTTAAATGCTATTTAACAATGATGTAATACAGTAAGCTACGTGCACATTTTATATATGTTCTTAGTTTATTTTCCCCTGGGCATAGATACCGGGTCCTAAAAACCATTTAAAAGAAATTTTTGACATGAATGTTTCATAAAAACTTCCTTCATAATAGTAACACTAATTAACAGAGCAAAAATCATAATTGAAAATTTTAAATTGTGGCCATTAGTTATAGAAAGTTGTATATTCATATAATAATAATTTCCTTTAATAATGTAAGTCCTCACAGATATCCAGGCTTGCCTCTTGCAGTTCCTTCTTAATATGCATACCATTGTCTACTAGCGAATCCCTTCAGCACGTTTTCCATAACATAGCCGTCATACAAAGATTTCATATCGTTATGTAAAACTATTTACTGTAGCCCTTAATATAACAATAACTACACACATACTACCTCTAATAAAAACCATTAAATATCCACACCATATTTCTATTTCGGTTAGCTATACTAACATAAAGTATATAAACTTTAACGACACAAGCAAACCCTAATGATACGTTGAATTCTAGAAACAAGGAAGACTTAACAAAAACGATAAAGGATCCTATATTGCAGTAGTTTCAAGAAAGACTCTGACACTATAAAGAATAAAATAGACATAAATAAAACCATAAGCTCTGATACCAACTTTGCCACGACCCAAACCCGGGTTATATGACCGAAGCCAAGAAACGGGAAAGCTATATGCTATCGGAACGTGTGGCTAGCTTGAAACCTAATAACAACCACTTACAAACATAAAATGCCAGAATTATATATTCTGGTTCCCAAAGAATAAACATGAATCTGCTCATAACATGCATATGTAAACCATAGTGTCCAAATATAATTAGAAAGTAACCAATATATCTAGCTGAAGCCTCACAAGGCTATACACACCCATACCATACCCATGTTCTGTGTACAGATAATATAATAATAACATATGATATTAGTATCATCATAATATAATATAAAAATACTTATACGACATGACAACCTATCATAATAATACAAACAAAACTGCTACTACAGTTCTAGATGTAAAATATACCCGAATATTTATATTTAAAACATAGTCAAAACTTGCCAGTGAAGAAGAAGACCGGCGTAGAGGATTGACACCAGAGGTCTGAATATAGGAATCCTGAAAAAATATAAAGTTGAGGGAAGTCACACCTCATTGAGTGAATTAATCTCACATTTATGAAATGCAACCTATTTCACAGGCAGTCATAGAATATATAATAATATAATGATAATATATATATACATATAGTCATACACATGAATGCGGCATATAAAATAACAAGGAGGAGGATCAAGGCTGAACACCTAAAGGACCTCTAATCCCCCATATAGCTTTTCATGCTCTCTTATACCAAATGGTTCTCTTATTCCAACAACAACCGTCTGGCACCCAGAGCATCTCACGAGCAAGCCCCAGATCTTAATTAAACCATTACGGTCGCTCGGAGTGTCTCACGAGCACACCACCGTGTAATCATAATAAAATAAATAGGATCGACGCCCGGAGTGTCTTACGAGCAAGCCCCGTCCTTAAACCCAATTTAGTAAATATACCTGACTCCTGTGTGCACACAGCCTGGTGACACCCATCAGGTTTTCGTTCTACAACTATCCTCCATCCGTAATCACAAATTCACATAACATATGCATAGCATACAACTCATAACATACAAATAATATTCACATCATAATATAAATACATATAAAAATATATAATCTCTACATGATATGGCATAGCATATGATATTCATAATAACTAGTAATAACAATTCTAATAATACTGATAATAATGATAATAATAATCATAACAGTAATAATAATAATAATGATGATGATGATGATGATGGTGATAATAATAATATATAGAACTAGAAATATTCCTAACATGCATTCTACGAGTAAATCATAAATGTGAAATTAACTCACGGATCGAAAGAGCGTCTTCCTACACTCCTGAGCTACCAGCTTTGTTTATAACTCTGAAACTCTCTACAGAATACAATTAATACAGGGGATTTTAGAATACTAACCAAATTTACTCCTTAACAACCTCTAGATTTCTATTTAAAGATCCTAACTTTTAATATCAACCTATACCTATAAATGCGTTATTTTATTTTATCCGTTAAACCCAATATCACATTTTACGAGAAAATTCTACCAAAAATTTGACAGAACCTTCCCTATAAAATGGACATCTCTTTACTGAAGTGGAGCCCATCCTGCATAAAAACAACACTTCTATAAATACAACCAATCACCGGGCCTACCAGATTACCCGGATTTATCCGAATACAATAATTACAGCACTTAAACCAACATCATCTATATTTATATATTATTGAACTTATCACACCATTTATTATCTATCAAAATATACTTATTCAAAGTCTAAACAGGCCTCAAAAGTCCGTAATTACAGTATCCCGTTTTAAGGTCTAAACAGTCCTAATATTCAATTAATTAATCTGAATAATAAATTTAATCCTATCAATCCCAATTCGAGTTGATTATAACATATATAACATGCTTATAACATAAATAACATTTAAATAATCAAATCAGACGCATAACACGTAATTCGAGAACTTTCATAAACAGACAATTTACTTCCGGAATTTTTAATTTAAAAACTACACCCTGTTTGTCTAGAGGTCCTTTATTAAAGTTAATTGGAATAATTTTTGGGAATTTCTAAAAATAAAACAGAGTCTGTCTAAGGTGAGGCCCACAGCCTCCGCTCACGGTGGCGCGTGAACCTCACATGCCGTCACCTGAGGTGGCTGTTTGCCCACCTGCTCCTCCCAGATGGAAGCGCAACTCACCAAGGAAGACTTATATGCCCTCCACACACCATTTATAGTAGCCAAACAAGTAGATCGACCCCAAGAAGTCGTCGGCCTCCTGAACGTCGTTCAACGACCAAATGGGGTCCCTACCGTCGCGGACCAGTACAGGTCCCCTCTATTCTTGCCGGTGATGATGATTCTGATGTCTGTTGGGACCGACGAAGGCTGGAGGTTGGAGAGTGATGAAGGATGACACCAATGGAAATAGCGAGCTTTGATTCGTCCTCTACCGTCATGATAGTTGCAATTGTGGGTATCAACTGAAAGAGGAGATCGTCCTCTTCATTTTGGTAGGTGGATTGAAAAATTTGGTGGTTGGAATAAGGAGAACGGCTCGCAAGAAATTCAGGTGCTACAATGGATATTTGGAGAGAATTTTTGTATTGTTTAGGTGATTAGTTTTGAAGTTTCTCTTGCAATTAAACCCAACCAGCAGATATGGGTATATTAATCCAAGTTTTCATGTTTTCAAACTAGTCCTTTTCCTTAATTAAATTTTATCCTTAACTCGGATTTCACCCAAACTCGAACCATAAGTTTGGAAATATATATAACACGTTCAACCAAAATTTCAGCTCAAACGGGTATCCATAACTACCATTGTGAATTTTTAAAGAATTAAACTTAATTAAATAAATTCCCGAATTAAGATTTAATTAAACCGGAAAAATTATGGTTATTACATATACGTATATAAAGCTACCCAAAATAATATTTACTTATTTTAAATAAGTTAAATAAATAACTAAATAATTAAATAAAATAGTAATAATAATAGAAAGAAATAGAAACTAATAGAAATATTAGAAAAAAAATGAAATTATTAATTAAGAGATTCTAAGTTTTATGGTTAGTTCTAAATTTTTTTAAATTAACTTATAAATTTTGTTTTTAGTAAGAAAATAAACCCTTGTTAAAAATTTAAATAGATTTGAAAGTTACAGTTATTACGTGGAGTATGATAATTCTTGTTTAAAAATTATGATTGTCAATGATAGACAATGGTTTGGTAGCGGGTGATTTCTTTCTTTTAAATATGGTGGAGATTGTTGTGGGTTTCTCACTAATTAGTGGGGCCCACATGTCTTATATCCAAAAAAAAGAAAATATTAAAGTCAAAAATAAGTTTGGCACCGTTTTTTTCTTTTTTGAAAAATTGCTTAGAAAATTGCCTATATAAGGCCTTTCTTGGACATCCAATATACACACATATAATACCAACAAGCACACAACAAACTTGTGTGAGGTGTAGGTGTGAGTTAAATGCTTAAGAAAATTGTGAGGGTTAGAGGTTTTGGAAAAATTCTCTAGATGTCCTTTGGGTATTTTTCTTGGGTTTTGGGTGTGAGAAAAATATTGTAATTTATATTTTGTAATTGTAATAATTTTTCACATAGTGAATATTTTTCTCGGTTGTCTTTTGACAACAGCCGTGGTTTTTCTCCGGTTTTGGAGTTTTCCATGTAAATCCTTATCTTATTTATTTCTCTGTGGTTGTTTAACTATTTTTATTATTTTATTAAAGATAGTCCGTGGGATAAGAGGGAAATTTTTTCCAACAGAAAGAACGCATGCGTGGTGTGACCATGGATATTTCCATACCTTGATATTAGAACCTTTGCTCACTTCCCATCGAAGCCTAGATTTTAAAATAACGATTTAATAAGAAAAAATAAAGATAAATCTATCCAAAAAGTTTCAAAAATAAGGAATTATTAATTATAATGGGATACTAAAAAAGCACAAATTTGGCCAAATAGAATGGACCGAAGAGGTAACATATATTGTTATAAAAATAAGTAGAATATTATTTTACACGCATAATTATAATGTATATTCTTTTTATATAATATATTTATCATAAAAATAGATATATAATTTTAACTTTTAATCCTATATGCAATGGTTAAATAATACTAAAAATATTATTTTTAATGCCTTAAATTTAATAATGACTTTTTTATAATTAAATTAATGGCTTAATTACTAAAAAAATTCATACTTTTAACTTTGTAACAAATTTATCTAATGTTTAAGTATTTTTTTTATAAAGTATCAAAATTTAAAATTGATATCAATTTTTCAAAAAAATTTGATAATGTTTATTTATAACTGACAAGCCGAAAGGTACTGTCTCTCCCTCCCTTTTTGGAGTACGGGCCGGGACAGCACTTACGTCTGGCAGCAACAGCCAAGAACTTTCGGTCACTACCTCTCAATTGCCGAGAAATATTTTGGATGTAAAAAAAGGGTAAAATAAATATTTTTTTTATAAGGGTAAAAGAAATATAACAAGCGTAAAACATGGCAAAATTAGGCGGTTGTAAAATAAATTAAAATTGAATAAAACTAAGTTTAGTGAATTAAAGTAAAAAAAAATGATTGTTTTTATATTTATTCTTCATTTTTTAAACAAATAAAATGATACATTAAAGTATCAGATTGATAATTAACCTTAACTTAATTTTGTGAAAGTAATAATAAAAATTTTGTAATTAAATTAGTTTAATTACCATTAGAGTATAACAATGCAAGTGTTATTTTTTTATGCTAAAATTAGCATAAGAAATAGAAAAATGTTATATTTAGCATAATATTTAAGTTTGGTCTCCAATGCTACATGCTAAAAATAGGTGCTAAAATTAATTATCATGATAATTTCCTTAATTTTGTATGTGAAAAAAGAAAAAA